>JAMKPZ010015416.1:0-42469 GCA_024699675.1 Amphibolis antarctica | reverse complement strand
TAAAGAGAGCATATGTTTTGAAAAGGGGGAGATCTCATCTTCGGCAATACAGGTAAATAACAAAGAGTAAAAAAAATAGAAAAGGAAAATGTCTACAAAATAGAGAGATAGGGTAAGGAACTCAAGGTACTGGTGGAGATGTTGTTAGACACCCATAGCTTTCCAAACCAATGATTGGCCTCTCTACTACAATAGATATTCATGCAAGTGCAGTTAGTTGGTGATTGAATGATCTTATAGTTATATGATGGGACACAAATGCGATGCCTCAATGCAACTACCTATCATGCAAGATACAAAATTAAAGAAACCAAAATAGAAGGAAATGAGAAAAGGACCTAAAGCCAAGCAAGGATCCATGCTCGAAGTTCTAGAATCATAGATAACAAAAAGACAAGGTGCTCTGCAAATAACCATGTCAAAAGGGGACCAGACCACAATGAGCATTCAATTAGGATGGATACATAGACTGCAGGGTAAAGGTAGGTTCCCTTAACTAATGCCATGGTGTTGCCTTCAATTAGTTGTGACCAATTAAGGAGCAAGAGTCTGTCGCTGGGACCCTTGCGTTTGATAGCTTTTTAGAATGCCACCATGTGTGGCCTACCCAACAAACCTTTTGTCTCCCCTATTGCATTGAAGACGAAGCCAACACTATATCTCACCTATGGTGACTGATTTACTTTCACATCCATCACTATAACCCACTTTTCTTATTGTGGGCTTTAAAGGCACACCTAAGAGGATAAATTCTCTATTTTTGGAGAAGGGAGGGGAATGAGATTGTTGACCCCATGCTTAAACAAAATTTAAAGGGGGGATTACCCGACTTGCCGCCGGCAAGCCACTTCAAGGAAGCAGCACCCAGATCGCCAAAAACCCACATTTGGTGAAAAGTTGGGGGGATGGAGTCGGCTTGCCGCCGACAAGCCGCTTCAAGGAAGCGGCACTCGGATCCCCAAAAACACATATTTGGTGAAAAGTTGGGGGGATGGAGTCGGCTTGCCGCCGGCAAGCCGCTCCAAGGAAGTGGCACCCGGATCCCCAAAAACCCATATTTGGTGGAAAGTTGGGGGATGGAGCCGGCTTGCCGCCAGCAAGCTGCTTCAAGGAAGCGGCACCCGGATCCCCAAAAACCCACATTTCGTGAAAATGATCGGGGGACCAGCCAGCTTCCGCCTGCCACGTAGCGGCTACCGGTTCACTACCCAAGAAGGCAAGCCGTATCAATCAGAGAAATATGATAGGATTTAACCACTTAAATCTCGCAAATCAATCAATTACGCAGGCCGCGAAATTACGGGTGCCCCAAAGAAGGAAGGCGACCCCTTATAAAAAAAGGGCCCTTCCACCCATTTGAAAGGAGGACTCGCTTGGAAGGAAAAGGTAGAGACCCTCTTGAGAAAAGGCTAGCACCACGTTCGGACGCTTGGGGAAGACGCCGGCTGAAGGTTCTAAAGAAGGAGAGCAGCTCGGGGCCCCGACGCCTTTTTGCCGCACCAGAGCGAGGACTTCCGATCCCCGCCAATGACTCCCTACAGGTAAGTTCTTCCACCCTCGCCGTTTTCCCGCACGTCCTTACGATGTTTTCTCGAGCCCCGACCATATAACCTCTTTCCCATCCAAAGGAATGGTTGGAGGACGGACCTGGGTATCATTCCTTCGGAAACACGTCTGAAGGTACCGGTGGCCGCCCTCTTGGCCGGGTGAATCCACTCGGCCCGGTCGAGCTCGGTTTAGTCACGACCCTTCTGTCGAGACTTTTTACGTGGAAACTTTGAGTTACCCAGCCAGCTTTATGTGTTTTTATCCCATCTCCACATATTCTTTCTGGGAGGCGTAAGTCAACCCTCCCAATGCCTCGGAAAGATTTCCGGGATGACGCCACCGGTAAGAAAGCCGGCGGTGGCCGTTCGGGTGTATGAACACATACAACCCGATGGTACCCATTTCTTTTCCGGGAGGCGTAAGTCTACCATCCCGATGCTGCAGAAAGATTTCCGAGATGACGCCACCAGCAAGGAAGCCGGCGGTGGCCATTCGGTTATACGAACACGTATAACCTAACGATACTCGTTTCTTTTCCGGGAGGCGTAAGTCTACCCTCTCGATGCCCCAGAAAGATTTCCGGGATGACGTCGCCGGCAAGGAAGCCGGTGGTGGCCGTTCGGGTGTAGAAATGCGTACAAGCTGACGGTGCCTGTTTCTTTTTCGGGAGGCATAAGTCTACCCTCCAAATGCCCTGGAAAGATTTCTAGGATGATGTTGCCGGCAACCGATCACCGGTTCCCCGAAAACCCATCTTTACACAAACAGTTTGGGGAACCAACCGGCTTGCCACCGGCAAGCTGGTACAAACAACCGACCACCGGTTCCCCAAAAACCCATCTTTACACAAACAGTTCGGGGAACCAACCGGCCTGCTGGCGGCAACCCGGTAGAAACAACCAGCCACCAGTTCCCCAAAAACCCATCTTTACACAGATAGTTCGGGGAACCAACCGGCTTGCCGACGGCAAGCCGATACAAATAATCGGCCATCGATTCCCCAAAAACCCATCTTTGCGCAGATGATTTGGGGAACCAACCGACTTGCCGCCGGCAAGCCGGTACAAATAACCGGCCACCGGTTCCCCGAAAACCCATCTTTGGGCAGATGGTTCGAGGAATCAGTCGGCCTGCCTCCAGCAAATCGGTATAAAAACCGGTACCCGGTCCTCGATCTCTGGGAAATGTAAGTCTACATTCCCTATGCCCCTGGAAAGATTTCCGGCATGTCGTCTCCGGCATGCATCCTTGCCAGCCCTGACCAACTAATAATTCAAGTTCTCATCTCTATTATGGGGATAGGACGCGGTAGCCGGTATATCCAACTGGCTGTCCGGCGGCCCCAGAAAGTTTTTCGGGGAAAGGTCACATGTGGCCAGACTGACTATCGTATTTTTCCGTTTTAGAGCCGGAGAGAGGCCGGGAATGCCCGGGCTGTCTAAGGGTGCCTAACACCTTCCCCAACAGTACCCTGAGCCCCGTATCCAGTTCTCTTATGTTACACGATTTTACGTAATTCCCATAGTTTTATCGTTTCGATGGTGGAAGGACACTTTGCCATCCGATTTTCCTTATTTTCTACCCAAAAATAAGGTGGTGACTCCGTTCAACGAGCCATCAACCGCACGTGGTGATGCGCTCACACAAACACATTTGAATTCTCTGTACCTCGGCCCATCCGCCAGCGGGGCCGGTGGAAACCCGTGGGCTTCCAAGTGATAGCCGGATGGAAGAGAGGGTACAGATTTTTGGCGACTCCACTGGGGACACTCGCTGTGTTTTGTCTATTAAGTGACTCAAACTCTCGCTCGTACGACTCTTTTATAGTCAGTCTTTTATTTTTCCGTTAAGATTTCTAGTATATTTGTCGCATTTGTTAAGCGAAACTGCTTTCAAATGCATTGAATCGTATCACCCTTCTTTGGTATCCTTGCAGACCTTCCACAGATCTTTACGGACCCTTGCGGTTCTCTGGGCACCGTCTCTTCACGGACCTCTACCCTACTAGTTCCAGACCACACTGGCTCCCCCTGTCCTAACTCGCTCACAAGTAAGAGCCATGGCCACCGGTTCCGCTATAGGTTCCAGATTATCCCCTTCCATCACTATGGCAACATCTGTGCCGCTATCTGTGGTTTTCAGCCCACCGCCACCTGTCGTCACCCAGACGAACTTCAGGTAGACGAGTACGGCAAGCCCATGGTCGAACAACAGACGGGGCCCGATGACACAACACCTTAGGTAGACGAGTACGGCAAGCCCATGGTCGCCCCCTTTGAAGCACTTCTGGGGCCTATCACTACCACGAACCTGCAGCCAGTTTGGCTACCTGGCACCTAGCCAGAAAACCACGGGCACCACTCTCGCCAAACCTGTCGTCTAGCACCCTTCCAGCCTAAAGATCAGAAACCTACGAGAGACGCTGACGGCCCCTACTTGCAAAGCCAAGAATCCAAAGAAGAAGACCCTTGGGTTCAACCACTTGAGTCTACCAGCATAGCGTCTACTGATGAAATTGAACTTGTAAACCTTGGGGATGAGCAACATAGAAAAGAAACAAAAATTAGCAAAGAGGTTCCCGAGCCCTACCGGCAACAACTCCTCACACTCCTACGTGAATTTGTGGAGGTGTTTGCATGGGATTATGAAGACATGCCCGGTTTGAATGAATGGGTAGCAGTCCACCGACTGCCTCTCAAACCGGGAATCTGACCTGTAAAGCAAAAAGCTAGACGGATGAGACAGGAATGGGCCTAGAAGCTGAAGGAAGAAGTCCACAAACAATTGAATGTCCAATTCCTCCAGCCCATCTTCTACCTAGAATGGGTGGCAAACATGGTACCCGTCCCAAAGAAAGATGGGCGGGTACACATGTGCGTCGACTACTGGGACCTCAACAAAGCTAGCCCCAAGGACGACTTCCCGCTGCCACACATAGACGTCTTGGTAGATGACACTGCCAAGTATGGAGTATAATCATGGATGGATTCTTTGGATACAACCAAATCCTCATGGCAGAAGAAGACAAGGAGAAGATTTCCTTCACAACCCCCTGGGGCATCTTCTGTTACAGGGTGATGCCATTTGGAATCAAGAATGTAGGTGCCACTTACCAAAGAGCCATGACCACCATCTTCCACGACATGATGCACAAGGAAGTCGAAGTCTACGTCGACGACATGGTAGTGAAGGCACGCACTCATCAGCAACATCTCAAGCACTTACGGAGGCTATTTGAACGCTTAAGGAAGTACAAGCTCAGATTGAACCCATCAAAATCAACCTTCGGGGCCACCACTAGGAAGCTCCTCGGCTTCGTCATCAGCAAATATGGTATTGAGGTAGATCCCAACAAGGCGAAGGCAATCTTAGAGATGCCTCCCCTAAAGATAAAATAATAGATTCGAAGCTTGCTGGGAAGGCTACAATACATTGCGCGGTTCAACTCGCACCTCACGCCAATCTGTGAGCCCTTCTTCAAGCTGTTGAAGAAAAATGCCAACTTCACATGGACCACAAAATGCCAAGTCGCCTTTGACCACATCAAGCGTCAGTTGTCCCGACCACTGGTTCTCATGCCACCTCACCTCGGACGACCACTTTTCCTGTACATGTCGATAACAGCTTCCTCCATGGTTGTAGTATTGGGCCAACACGACACCACTGGCAAAATTGAGTAGGGCATATACTACCTCAGTAAAAAGTTTACTGAGGTAGAAGAACGGTACGAGCTGATTGAAAAGTACTGTCTCTTGCTGGTCTAAACGGTGAAAAAGTTGCGACAGTACCTGGTGGTCTATCCATTTTTGTTGCTCAGCCACCTAGATCCCCTGCATTACCTCTTCGACCAACCAACCTTGGTAGGCAGGTGTGTAAAATGGAAAATGCTCCTTGCAGAGTTCGACATCCGGTACATATCCCAGAAGTTCATGAAGGCTCAAGCCATGGCCAACCAGCTAGCACACCAGCCCTTGCCGGATTACCAGCCACTAGAAGATTCCTTCCCAAACGAGGCGATCTTCACCATCAACGAGCCAATTCTAGACCAGTCAGATCTGGATCAACTGGATCTTGATCAATCGAAACCCCATACCTTGTACTTCGACGGAGCAGTCAACACTAAAGGTTGTGGGGTAGGGCTCGTCTTAGTGGATCCCCAAGGAAGGATGCTGCCTGTAGCCAAGCGGCTTCTCTTCACATGCTCACACAATGAGGCAGAATACGAGGCTTGTATCATGGGGCTACGACTTGCGCTAGAACTCTGGGTCACACATCTGCAAGTATTCGGTGATGCCATGCTGGTAATTTCTCAAACCCTCAATAGGTGGAAAACCTGAAACCCCAAGCTCCAGCCATACTAGGAACTTGTACTACAATTAGCAAGCGACTTCCATTTCGTCCACTTCCAACACATCAGCCGCAAGCATAACCCATATGTAGACGCTCTAGCCGTCTTAGCCTCATCGGTGGCGGTCACGGAAGGGCAGAGCATTGCCATAGAAGTCACAACACTTCACCAATCGGCCTACCGTGAAGACGTCTACAGCCTTACAGAAATCTCCAAATAGGCCGACGCCAGACCCACAACTGTGCCTCTGACTAGCCACTCCAACAACCAATAGACTGCCGACCAACGCAGAGAACCAACTCCGACTGATGAGCCAAACAACACAGATTATAGGTCCCTAGACCACAACCTGAGAAACTCACAACAAGAGGACCACCCGTGGTATTCAGATATACAAACCTTCTTGGAAACCGAAGAGTTCCCCCCAGAGGCCACCACCCAAGACAGACGTACGTTGTCAAGACTAGCAGCCGGCTATGTCTTCAGTGGGGGACAGCTCTACAAAAGATCTCACAACCAGACTCTCCTCCAGTGTGTAACCTCACCCGAGGCACGTACGATTATGCAGGAAATCCATGAAGGTGTCTGTGGATCCCACATGAATGGGATCCTCCTGGCGAGAAAGATCATGCTTCAAGGCTACTACTGGAGCACAATGGAAGTGGACTACACTACATACGTCTGTCACTATCACCAGTGCCAAGTACATGGGAACCTCATCCATGCGCCCCCCAAGGAATTATACAACATGGCTTCTCCTTGGCCATTTTCCATGTGGGCCTTGGATGTGGTAGGTGAGATCAAGCCGACAGCCACCAATGGACACCGATATATACTAGTGGCCATCGATTACTTCACCAGGTGGGTGGAAGCGACCTCCTACAAGACAGTCACGGCAACCGCCACCCAGAGGTTCTTGCGCAACAACATTATCACCCGGTATGGCATACCCTTCGAGGTGGTGACCGACAATGGCACCAACTTTATAGCCAAGCAAGTCACAAGCTACCTCGAACAATGCCATATCTGTCACTTAAGGGTGTCCCCCTACAGGCCACAAATGAACGGAGCAGTTAAAGCAGCTAACAAAACACTGGTTCGGATTCTCAAGAAGATGGTCCGAAAACCCAAAGATTGGCACGACCACCTCCCCTATGCACTCTGGGCCTACCGGACATCCCTACGGACCACTACTGGAGCAACACCATACTCATTGGTATACGAGTCCGAAGCAGTGTTGCCAATGGAAGTAGAACTTCCATCCCTTCGCATCCTCAAAGAAACTGCAGACTCCGATGACCACTGGTCAGAATCGCGCCTACTGCAACTCAACCTCCTTGACGAAAGAAGGTTGAGGGCGTTGAACCATGCCCAGAATTATCAAAGAAAGATGGCAAGGGCTTACAACAAGAAGGTTCGTCCCAGACTCCTTAAACCCAGTAATCTAGTCCTTCGCACCATTTTTCGAACAGGTTCAGCGGGAAAATTCTCCCCGAACTAGCGTGGCCCATACATCATCACCAAGATCCTTAGCTGGGGTGCCGCTTACCTTTTTGATCAAGCCACCCAACAGGAATTCGGCCCGGTCAATTTGTCGCAGCTGAAGAAATTCTACCCATGAAACGTGTTCAACCGGGGAGGGCATGCGGCTGCCACCCTATCCCCATGGTCTTTGCTGATTCTGAGTGGTTACAAGACAACGATAGGAGATCACTTCTCCCCTCAAATGAGTATCCAACCTCCCATTCTTTACCTAGCCCGAGTGCCACCCGACAATGAGGGAGATCACAAACTTTGGCTCCCTCTAGGTAAGGTATTCCCCCTTGGTACACTAGCCACGACAATGTCGGGTTATTTTACTTGCCAACAGCATGTGGGGAAGGCTAGTAGCATTCTTTTATTCAGTTTTCTTATCTTCTATTTTGTAACGAAAAAAAAAAAGAAAAAAGAAGAGAGAGAAGAAGAAAAGTCAATGGCTAGAATCCTTCTTCAATAAAAAAAAAAAGAGAGAAAGGAAAAAGAAAAACAAAACGGAAAAAGGGAAAGAAAAAAAAAAGAGAGAGAAAAAGGAAAAGAAAAAAAAAAGAGAAAAAGAAAAGAAAAGGAAAAGGTACTTATTGCTGAGTCCTGAAAGCATATGGACTCTTGTGTAAGGGAAGGGTAGATCTTAGGATTCCACTGTTTGTTGGCAGTCCAATACCCAGCTTGTCGCGATTGACCAAGTATCCCCTTCTTTCAGGGCTTGGCAACCTATCGAAGTCCGCCAATACAACTGGGTGCCGGAAACCATTTGCCGACACCCACTTCTCCCTTTTTCTCTTATCCTAGGGCTTGACATCCCAGCTAAGTCGTCAACATTGGGCTTGGCATCCCGTTGAAAGTCGCTTCCACCCCCGGGTTCCGATGCCCACGTTTTCGAAACCCGCACAGCTCTATCTGCTACCTCTACGACCCCAGAGTGAACTCGTGAGGAAGAATCAGCATAACTATGGTCAGAAGGACAGCTCTTGGATCTCTCCTCTCAACCCATTTTTGTCACCTAAGTGTCACTTCCACCGGACAAGGGAACCAAGTTGCCCAAACTCACATGCAAGAAAGACGGCGGTGGCCATTCGGGTGTACGAACACATACAACCCGACGGTACCCATTTCTTTTCCGGGAGGCGTAAGTCTACCCTCCCGATGCCCCGAAAAGATTTTCGGGATGACACCACCGGTAAGGAATCCGGTGGTGGTCGTTCAGGTGTACGAACACGTACAACCCGATGGTACCCGTTTCTTTTCCGGGAGGCGTAAGTCTACCCTCCCCAGATGCCCCGAAAAGATTTTCAAGATGACGCCGCCGGCAAGGAAGCCGGCGGTGGCCGTTCGGGTGTACGAACACGTACAACCCAACGATACCCATTTCTTTTTCGAGAGGCGTAAGTCTACCCTCCCGATGCCCCGAAAAGATTTTTGGGATGATGCCACCGGCAAGGAAGCCGACGGTGGCCGTTCAGGTGTACGAACATGTACAACCCAACGATACTCATTTCTTTTCCGGGAGGCGTAAGTCTACCCTCTTGATGCCCCGAAAAGATTTTCGGGATGACACCGCCGACAAGGAAGCCGGCGGTGGCCATTCGGGTGTACAAACACGTACAACCCGACGGTGCTCGTTTCTTTTCTGAGAGGCATAAGTCTACCCTCCTAATGCCCTGGAAAGATTTCTAGGATGATGCTGTCGGCAACCGGTCACCGATTCCCCGAAAACCCATCTTTACACAAACAGTTTGGGGAACCAACCGGCTTGCCGTCGGCAAGCTGGTACAAACAACCGGCCACCGGTTTCACGAAATCCCATCTTTACACAAACAGTTCGGGGAACCAACCGGCTTGCCGGCGGCAAGCCGGTACAAATAACCGGCCACCAGTTCCCCGAAAACCCATCTTTGCGCAGATGATTCAGGGAACCAACTGGCTTGCCGGCAAGCTGGAACAAATAACCGGCCACCGATTCCCTGAAAACCAATCTTTGCGCAGATGGTTTGGTGAATCAGTCGGCCTGCCTCCGACGAATCGGTACAAAAACCGGTAGCCGGTCCTCGATCTCCGGGAAATGTAAGTATACATTCTTGATGCCCTCGGGCTGTCTAGGGGTGCCTAACAACTTTCCCAATAGTACCTTGAGCCCTGTATCCAGTTCTCTCATGTTACACGATTTTACGTAATTCCCGTGGTTTTATCATTTTGATGGTGGAAGGATACTTTCCCAACCGATTTTCCTTGTTTTCCACCCAAAAATAAGGTGGCGACTCTGTTCAACGAGCCATCAACCGCACGTGGTGATGTACTCACAAAAACACATTTCAATTCTCTGTACCTCGACCCATCCACCAGCGGGGTCGGTAGAAACCCATGGGCTTCCGGGTGATAGCCAGATGAAACAGAGGGTATAGATTTTTGGCGACTCTGCTGGGGAGACTCGCTGTGTTTTATTGATTATGTGGCTCAAACTCTCGCTCGTACGGCTCTTTTATAGTCAGTCTTTTATTCTTTCGTTAGGATTTTTAGTATATTTGTCGCATTTGTTAAGTGAAGCCGCTTTCAAATGCATTGAACCGTATCACCCTTCTTTGGTATTCCTGCAGATCCCTGCACACCCCTGTAGATCTTTACGAACCCCTGCGGTTCTCCGGGCACCATCTCTTCATGGACCTCTACCCTGTCAGTTCCGGACCCCGCTGGCTCCCCCTGTGTTGACTCGCTCACAAGCAAGAGCCATGGCCACCGGTCCCGCTCTTGAAGGTACTGGTCGGGTATCATTCCTTCGGATACACTTTCGAAGGTACTGGCAGCCTCCCTCTCGGCCAAGTGAAGCCAACTAGTACGGTCGTGTTTGGTTCGGTCGAGACCCCTCTGTCGGGTCCTTTTACATGGAAACTCACAGTTTCCCCATATAATTTACGCGTTTTATCCATTTCCTGCATATCTTGCCAAGAGGAGTAAGACTACCCTCTCAATGCCCCGAAAAGACTTCCGGGATGATGCCACCAACATGCATCCTTACTGGTGTCAGTCGTTCGGGCGTACAAGCATGTACAACCTGACGATTTCCGATCTCCGTGAGGAGTAAGACTACCCTCCCGATGCCCCCTAAAGACTTTCGGGATGACGCTGTCGGCATGCATCCTTGCCGGCATCGGTTGTTCGAGCAAATGAGCATGTACGACCCGACGGTTTTCGATCTCCAGGAGGAGTAAGACTACCCTCCCGATGCCCAGGAAAGATTTCTGGGATGATGCAGCTGGCATGCATCTGTGCCAATGTCTGCTGTTCGGGTGTACAAGCATGTACGACCCAACGGTTTCCAATTTCTGAGAGGAGTAAGACTACTCTCTCGATCCCCTGGAAAGATTTCCGGGATGACGTTGCCGGCATGCATCCTTGCCGGCATCGGCCGTTCGGGTGTACGAGCATGTATGACCCGATGGTTTTTGATCTCTGGGAGGAGTAAGACTACCCTCCCGATGCCTCGAAAAGATTTCTGGGATGACACCGCTAGCATGCATCCTTGCCGGTGTTGGCCATTCAGGCATACAAGCATGTACGACCCGACGGTTCCAAATCTCCGGGAGGGGTAAGACTACCCTCCCGATGCCCTGGAAAGACTTTCGGGATGACACTGTCGGCATTCATCCCTGCCTGCGTCGATTGTTCGAGCATACGAGCATGTATGACCCGACAGTTTCTGATCTCCAAGAGGAGTAAGACTACCCTCTCGATGCCCCGGAAAGATTTCTGGGATGACGCAGCTGGCATGCATCTGTGCCAATGTCTGCTGTTCGGGTGTACAAGCATGTATGACCCAACGGTTTTCGATTTCTGAGAGGAGTAAGACTACTCTCCCGATCCCCTGGAAAGATTTCCGGGATGACGTTGCCGGCATGCATCCTTACCGGCATCGGCCGTTCGGGTGTACGAGCATGTATGACCCGATGGTTTCTGATCTCTGGGAGGAGTAAGACTACCCTCCCGATGCCTCGAAAACATTTCTGGGATGACGCCGCTGGCATGCATCCTTGCCAGTGTCGGTCATTCAGGCATACAAGCATGTACAACCCAACGGTTCCAAATCTCCGGGAGGGGTAAGACTACCCTCCTGATGCCCCGAAAAGACTTTCAAGATGACGCTGTCGGCATGCATCCCTGTCGGCGTCGATTGTTCGAGCATATGAGCATGTACGACCCAACAGTTTCCGATCTGCAGGAGGAGTAAGACTACCCTCTCGATGCCTTGGAAGGATTTCTGGGATGACGCAGCTAGCATGCATCTATGCCGATGTCGGCTGTTCAAGTGTACAAGCATGTACGACCCAACGGTTTCCGATCTCCACGAGGAGTAAGACTACTCTCCCGATCCCCTGGAAAGATTTCCGGGATGACGTTGCCGGCATGCATCCTTGCCGGCATCGATCGTTCAGGTGTACGAGCATGTATGACCCGATGGTTTCTGATCTCTGGGAGGAGTAAGACTACCCTCCTGATGCCTCGAAAAGATTTCTGGGATGACGCCGCTGGCATGCATCCTTGTCGGTGTCAGCCGTTCAGGCGTACAAGCATGTACGACTCGACGGTTCCAGATCTCCGAGAGGGGTAAGACTACCCTCTCGATGCCTCGGAAAGACTTCCGGGATGACGCCGCTGGCATGCATCCTTGTCGGCGTCGATTGTTCGGGCATATGACTATGTACTCCTGGGTGGTTCCTGTCACCTTATGTGAGAAGCACGTCACATACCCAACTGGGGCTTATCGCAACTGCCACCTTCAGACAGGCCGGCCACCGGTGACTCAGACTGACACCCTTCCAGCTAACCGAGAGACCAGCTCGCCATGGCTGTACTTAACAAGCATGTCACGTACCCAACCGGGGCTTATCTTGGCCGCTGCCTTCAAACAAGCCGGCCATCGGTGTCTCAGACTAACAACCTGCCAACTGATAGAGAGGCCAGCTCCCTGTGGCCATACGTGACAAGCACGTCACATACGCAATCGGGGCATGTCATGGTGCCCACTTTAGACAGGCCGACCACCGGTGGCTCAGACCGACGCCCTACTAGTTGACCGAGAGGCTAGCTCCCCACGGCTGTACTTCACAAGCACGTCACGTACCCAACCAAGGCTTGTCAGGGCCGCCGCCTTCAGACAGGTCGACCACCAGTGTCTTAGACCGATGCCCTGCCAGCTGACTGAGAGGCTAGCTCGCCGTGGCTTTACGTCACAAGCACGTCTCATATGCAATAAGGGCTTGTCATGGTTGCCGCATTCAGACAGGCCGGCCACCTTACACCGATGCCCTACCAACTGATCTAGAGGTCGGCTCCCCGTGGCTATACGTGAGAAGCACATCACGAACCCAACCGCGGCTTATCACGACCGTCGCCTTTAGACAGGTCCGCCACTGGTGTCTCGGACTGACGCCCTGCCAGCTGACTAAGAGGATGGCTCCCTCTAGCCGTACGTCACAAGCACGTCACATACGCAACCGAGGCTTGTCACGATGGCCGCCTTTAGATAGTCCAGCCACTGGTGTCTCCGACCGATGCCCTGGCAGCTGACAGAGAGGCTAGCTCCCCACGGCTGTACTTCACAAGCACGTCACGTACCCAACTGGGGCTTGTCATGGCCGCCGCCTTTAGACAAGCCGACCCCCAGTGTCTCAGACTGATGCCTAGCCAGCTAACCGAGAGGCTAGCTCATCGTGGCTGTACGTGACAAGCACGTCATGTATCCAACCAGGGCTTATGTCGACCACCGCATTCAGACAAGCTGGCCACTGGTGTCTCAGACCGACGCCCTGCCAGCTGACTGAGAGGCTAACTCCCTGTGGCCATACGTGACAAGCATGTCACACACGCAACCTGGGCTTGTCACGGTGGCTACGTTTAGACAAGCTGGCCGCCGATGTCTCACACAGATGCCCTACCAACTGACCGAGAGGCTGGCTCCCCGTGGCTGTACATGAAAAGCACGTCACGTACCCAACCACAGCTTATCACTGCTGCCGCATTCAGTCAGGCTGGCAACCAGTATCTTAGACTGACGCCATGCCAGCTAACCGAGAGGCCAGCTCCCTGTGGCTGTACTTGACAAGCACGTCACGTACCCAACAGGGGCTTATCACAGCCGCTGCGTTTAGGCAAGCCAACCACCGGTGTCTCAGACCGACGCCCTACCAGCTGACCGAGAGGCCAGCTTCCCGTGGCATTAGGTGACAAGCACGTCATGTACCCAACTCGAGCTTATCACAGCCGTCGCCTTCAGACAGGCCAGCCACAGTTGTCTCAGAACGACGCCCTGCCAGCTGACTGAGTGGCCAACCCCCCATGGCTATATGTGACAAGCACGTCACATACCCAACCAGGGCTTATCACAGCCGCCGCCTTCAGACAGGCCAGCCACCGGTCTCTCAGACCGACGCCCTGCAAGCTGACCGAGAGGCCAGCAGCCCATGGCTGTACGTGATAAGCACGTCACATTCCCAGCCGAGGCTTATCACAGCCACTGCATTCAGACAGGCCGACCACCAATGTCTCAAACAGATGCCCTTCTAGCTGACCGAGAGGCCAGCTCCACGTGGTTGTACGTGACATGCACGTCACATACCCAACCGGGGCTTATCACGGCCACCGCCTTTAGAAAGGCCGACGACCGGTGTCTCAGACCGATGCCTTGCCTACTGATGAGGCTGGCTCCCCGTGGCTATACATGACAAGCACGTCACATTCCCAACCGGGGCTTATCACGACCACCGCCTTCAGAGAGGCCGGCCACCAGTGTCTCAGACCGACGCCCCGCCAGCTGACCGTGAGTCCAGCTCCCCATGGCTATACGTGACGAGCATGTCATGTACCCAACCAGGGCTTATCATGGCCGCCGCCTTTAGACAGGCCAACCACCGGTGTCTCAGACCGACGCCCTGCCAGCTAACCAAGAGGCTAGCTCCCCGTGGCCGTATGTGACAAGCACGTCACATACCCAACAGGGGCTTGTCACGGCCGTCACCTACAAACAGGCCAGCCACTGGTGACTCAGATCGACGGCCTGCCAGCTGACCGAGGGCCCGGCTCGCCATGGCAGTACGTGACAAGCATGTCACATACCCAACCGCGACTTTTCATGGCCGCCACCTTCAGATAGGCCAGCCACCAGTGTTTCAGACCGACGCCCTGCCAGTTGACTGAGAGGCCAGCTCCCCACGGCCGTACATGACAAGCACGTCACGTACCCAACCGGGGCTTATCACGACAGTCGCCTTCAGACAAGCCAACCACTAGTGTCTCAGACCGATGCCCTACCAGCTAACCGAGAGGCCAGCTCCCCATCACCTTACGTGAGAAGCACGTCACATACCAAGCCGGGGCTAATCACAGCCGCCACCTTCAGACAAGTCGGCCACTGGTGTCTCAGACTGATGCCTCGCCAGCTGACCGAGAGGCCAGCTCCCCATGGCTATAGGTGACAAGCACGTGATGTACCCAACCGGGGCTTATCACGGCCGCCGCCTTTAGACAGGCCGGCCACCGGTGTCTTAGACCGATGCCCTACCAGCTAACCGAGAGGCCAGCTCCCCGTGGCTGTACGTGACAAGCACGTCACGTACCCAACCAGGGCCTATCACAGCCGCCACCTTCACATAGGCCGGCCACTAGTGTCTCAAACCGATGCCTTGCTAGTTGATCGAGAGGCCAGCTCCCTGTGGCTGTACGTGACAAGCACGTCACGCACTCGATCAGGGCTCATCATGGCCACCACCTTCAGACAAGCAGGCCACTGATATCTTCGTCCGACTCTCCATCGACTGACCAAGAGGTTAGCTACGGACAAGTATGCTCCTTTCCTCCTTGAATCCCCTCACTTGACTCACAGGTCAGACTATGCACACTCGATAGGCTGGTCCCTCCTACCGATCGTCCTACCACATCAGTGCTGGGAAGTAAGAGGGTCGATAAAGCTAGCCAAACCATCACCCCCAAAATTGGCATGGTTTCCGGGTCTCCATTCACTGGAAAGTACTCATGCCCCCTCCATCTCACCACCACAAAACATCCGGGTCACCATCCACCGAAAGAAACACCAGGAAATCGGAAAGTGACCTGGCCCTAATCCACAGCCTGTTGCCCAATACTTACACACTCCATTGTCCAACCAGCCTACCATCGGCTGCCACCTTTGACATACCCGGTAGTCGCATCCACAGCCAGCGGTGAGAATAGTTTGTAGCAACAGGCAGCACATCCAACTCAAGAAGTGCTATCCAGACCTTTGGGATGAACTATCGACCCCAGGAGTGACACCAACTATATCCAGGATTTCTACATCAAAAACCTGAGCGCCCAACTTGTTTAACTCTGACGGCATCAAAGATGGAACAGGGTGAGTAATCCAAGTTTGTCCTTATCCCCATGGTCTTTGCTGATTCTGAGTGGTTACGAAATACTGACAGGGGATCACCTCCCCCCTCGAATGAGTATCCAACCTCTCATTTTTTCCTAGCCTGAGTGCCACCCAACAATGAGGAAGATCACAAACTTTGGCTCCCTCTAGGTAAGGTATTCCCGTTGGACCCAACCGCGATAATATTAGGTTATTCTGCTTGCCAACAGCACGTGGGGTGGACTAGTAGTACTTTTTTATTCAGTTTTATTTATTTTCGATCTTCTATTTTGCAAAAGAGGAAGAATAGCAAAAAGCAGAAAGAAAAATAAAAAAGAAAAATGAAGAAGAAGAAAAGTCAGTGGCTAGAATCCTTCTTCAAGCGGAAAACAAAAAAAAAGAGAAAAAGGAAAAAGAAAAAAAAAGAGAAAAAAAAAGATAAAAATGAAGAAGGAAAAGTTATTTATTACTGAGTCATGAAAGCAAGTGGACACCTGTGCATGGGAAGGGTAGATTTTAGGATTCTACTGGCTATTGGCAGTCCTATACCTAACTTGTCATGATTGACCAAGTATTCCCTTCTTTTAGGGCTTGGCAACCCATCAAAGTCCACCAATACAACCGGGTGCCGGAACCCATTTGCCGACACCCACTTCTCCCTTTTTCTCTTGTCCTAGGGCTTGACATCCTAACTAAGTCATCAAGACAGGGCTTGGCATCCCTCACAAAAGATCTGCTGGCAGCTACATCCTCAGTAGCATTGGGCTTGGCATCCCGCTGAAAGTCGCTTCCACCCCTGGGTTCCAATGCCCATGTTTCCAAAACCTGCACTATTCTATCTGTTATCGCCGTACCCCCAGAGTGAACTTGTGAGGAAGAATCGGCATAACTATGGGTAGAAGGACAGCATTCGGATCTGTCCTCTCAACTTGTCTCGATTGCCTTAGGGTCGCTTCTGCTGGACAAAGGGACCACGTTTCCAAACACACCCGTGTCAATGTCCAGCGGTACCTTTTTGTTGTGAGGTGAGCCACCTTTCATTCCCCTACAGGTTCGGATAGCACCATTGAGTCGGAACAGCCACCTTGCGCGGACTCCGTCATAGATAGCCACTTGAAAGATCCCCTCCACTTTTTCGTGCCACTATTCCTAAAACATCGGTGAATAAGTTTGGCACCCACCGTTTTACAGAACCAACAAGGTGGGACATGAGAGGAAGGGCTACGAGGGAATGTCTCAACACCTGCACACATCGTTTACACAAGGATAAGGGGAAGAAACAACACTTCTTCCCCACACTCAGAAACTAATGTACAAATGAGTGTACAGGTAAACAAGCCAGTCAGGTCAATCAGCTGGCTGCCGCCTAAGAGATGTGGTTACCCACGGATGATCGGCACCCTGATCGCATCCAACATCAGGACAATAGCTATTCTTTGTAGGAACAAAGGAGACCTGCCAATGCACATCGCCCAGCTCAGACAGCTAGATGCCAGAACGAGGGGGGAAATGGCCAGTTGCCGGGAAAACTAGCCGGCAGCCGCTTGCAAAACACAGTGACCCAAACAGAACAAACACGCACAGAGCGAAGGGTTGCAACCGTGCGATACCTAGCCCAGACTACTGGAGGCTGCCACCTACAATTCGACTAAGACGCCACCTCACATAGAGGTAAGACTAACTAATGGGAGAGGGAATAGCAGGCTGTCCAGTATCATCAACCGGTAACCGCCACAATGATTCGGCTTATACCATGGGCTTCCGGGTGATAGCCGGATGAAAGAGAGGGCACACACCACTACAACCTAAAATACTTTCAATTCCTTCCAGTGATGTAGGTTGAATGCCTAACTCAGAATCAATTCCATGGTACAAATATTTTCTTGAACGTGTCTCATACCAAATCACTCCACTGATTGTATTTCTCATTTTGTATGCTTGGTAAGAATAAAAGTAGTGATCTGAAATGAATGCTGTCACACTTTTGCTAACACAACTTAGTTTGCAAATTTCACTCACTGGCAAATAGCTTAATATCTTGCACAAAATGTCTACAGGGATCTCTATCGCTCACTAAAATTCATTAAATCCAACCACTTCATTAAATTAGCACTTAAGCTCAACCCAACATATCTAGTAATCATGAAGTAAATGCCTATTGTGAGAGTATTAATATGATTGAAAATGGCTACATAATAAAATTTTTGAAGATCCTGTCTACTGTAGTTTACCCTCAGACTAAGTTCAAGAGTAAACACCTTTACCCTCGGATCACCACATGGGTAAACCTGAAAAATTTTAAATATATATAGATCTTACCTTCCGACAGTCCAATTATTCGATTATCCTTAAAAAAATCATTAAAGCCCACTTATGCATTAACCCTTTTTCTCACGACCTACATTCACAGTACTCTTCTCCTCCCACGACACATCATGGCTTCCACCTCCACCTCAGCTCCCTCTACTCCAACTTCGATCTACGAGTGGATTACATTGCTGAACTTCTAGAAGTTCAAAATGAATGCTGAAATGTGGCACAATGAGGGCTAACGTAGGATCAAAGCCGTAATGAGGGAGTAGGAGTTGAAAATGGTAAGGGAAGATACTGCTGATTGTTTGAAATAGAGTAAGGAGGCTGGCATCATAGTGCCAACCTTCATCAAGGAGAAAATAGCCTCTCATGTTGAGAGAGAGGTAGGGCAGGAGTAGTTAGCTCGCCCTAATAATCGTTTGGCACACAATTTAATGAAAAGAAAGTGTGTTTTCTGGTTCAATTGAGAGATATTTTTCTTAGCCACCAATGGGTCAATTAAGAACAAGTCTAGTACCTATTTTTGTACTCCATGGTAGATAATAAGACCTTAGAGGTCATTGTCCATAGAAGATTGGATGAGGTTGATTAAATTTGACTAGTTTGAGTTATCCTCGTTCGGGTGGCATAAGGGTAGTTTGCAAAGAGTCCATACCAAGGAGAAGATTTTAAATGATTTGAAACATCAGTTGAAACACTTCCAAAGTAAGGTTGAGAGGGAATTTGTGACTCTCCCTAATGCAGTGGCACAGACTATTGAAGATTACACTTAGCAAGCTTGGCAGGATGAGTGTGCAATTAGGCCCAAGAAAGTCTTGGATCAACACACTGTCTGCACCAAGGCTGAGTTGTGATTTACCAAGGCTATGTATTCCAGCATCCAAGACTTAAATAGAGATGCCGTGGTTACAGATGATGTATATGCCTGCCTTCTCGAGGGCAGAGATGAAAGGGAACAATATGAGTTCTATATGTAGACCTACCTCTCTCTCAGGGAAAGCCAAGAAGTGGTTGAGATTGCCTCCCAATGTGCCTTGTATGAGTGGAGGCAGCACACTGCAGAGCAAGCTACCCATGCTATGGAGATGACAAAAGTTGAGGCCCTCCAGAAGGTAGCTGAAGTCAAGGTGTAAGAAGACCCCTGGGAGGCTGATTTCAAGGCATTTAGTGAGATGATGGCAAGTCCATCTGAGCCACAAGAGGTTGAGAGAGTAGTTGAAACATCTCAACTTCCTGTGAGCAATGACAAGTGGACAAAGATAGACTCTGGAGAGGAAGAAGAAGTAGAAGAACAATAACAACAACAACAACCACCACTGCAAGTACCAACACCACCATTGCAAGTACCACAACCACCACCATAGCAACAACAATAACAAACAGAAGAGGAAGACATTCCAGTGGTTGGATAGGAGGGAGGGGTAACAGAGAGTAGTGATGATGAACTCACCCTAGGGGAGTTACTTCATCAATATAGAGCAGCCAACCCTCCTCCCATTGAATCACTAGTCCACAAGGAGGTTCGTCAAGTTGAAGAAGCAGGGCATCAATTGGAGATGTAGGTATACTGTTGGAGCAGTAGTTCCATTTTTGGAACCCCAAGATAGTGAAGGGGTTAATCAAAACATCCTCGAAGTCATTCAGTTTGCTTCAGAGGAGGGTCAGGTAATCATTTAAGCTACATTACCTTCAAGTTGGTTTTAGGTTTCCATTTGTTTTGTATGCATGTGTTTATATGTTCCCCCCCACCTTTTTTTTTATATATATAGTGTGAGCCAACTTCCCAGAAAGGGAAGAAGAAGACGAAAAGAAGGAAGGACAAGAGGAAGAGGAAGGAGCTACTATCAGTCCTCTAGCCTCAAGTCCAATGCAAGTGGATTTGGATTTAGGGTAGATAGAGACTTCTACCGAGCAGCAACCAAGCTTTGGTGGAGAAGAAGATAGAGCATTGGTAATCTATTCTCCACCAACAGAACCACATTCAACTACTACAGAGGCATCTGAATATCCTTGCTCCAAAACTTGTGCCTTGTAATTCTTTTCTTATATAAATTGTGTGTGTGAAATATTTTAATTCACTACAGGTGCACAGGTTCAGATGTAATTAGTGTGCAAGTATGGGTTTGTCTATAGGGATTAGTTTTTGGTTGGTGTTTAGCTGAATTGGTGACTTCAATTAAGTGAAACAATTGATTAAATATCTTATAAGCAATGTCACGGTTACCTTGCTCCAATTAACTGCTAGGATGGTCTTTAAATACCGATTGTGTTACACTTTCCATAGGATTTTACTTCTAAATATTTAATTCTTCTTAAGCTTTGACAGTATACCCTTCAGTTTGCATAAAATTTAACGTTCTGCACAGAAGAAGCACTTAACCCTCGAGGTAGCTCATGGGTAAACGTCTCTACCCTCGAACTTAAACATGGGTAGTGTGATAATTGTGAGTTTCAAATGTAAAAATAGTACGATTCAAATTGGTTGAAACTTCTAAGAGTTGAATGATTATATTTTTGGTCTTTTTATATATTTCAAAACACAACAAACAATATAATGCAAGAAACACAATACAATACAAACAACTTGTAAAAGTAAGAATGCAACATTCAACATTACAAAAAATATAAAAACATATTCTAATTACAATAACTTAGTTGATAAAGTGTGTGATTGTAGATTTGAGTATAGTTGTAAAAACATAAAGTAAAATAAAGAAAATAAAAATGGAAAGAACACCTAATGCTTCACTGTAATTCCTCCCTTCGAAACTTGCTTAGGCTGGGAACTTCTCTTTGTCTTTACTTCCAGTCCACCAGGTCATCAATCTAGCAGGCCTCCCTTTCGACCTTGCAGTGATATTTTGGGGCGTCAATCTACAATTACACCAAGGAACAGAGGAGGAAGTAGCCGACGTCGAGAGTCTCTCCTTCAAGGATATGCTCAGGTTGAGAAAAGAACAACAAATACACTACGCGAATGGTTGGAGAAGAGGAGGTCATCAATCTCCTATTGGAAGAGATGAGTGGGTGGAGGTTGGAAGATGAAGAAGATGGAAAATGCTTTGTAAATGGTGGATAAAGGAAGAAGAGAGGGGGAGGCTTTAGTTTCAAGGCTACGAGACTATTTTATAGATGGGAGGATTTGTAGTTCATGAGCTGGCAGTTAACAAGGGCATGATCACATCAAGACATGTGAGATCAGCCCATGCAATCCACTACTTCAGCATGTCTGTCCACATTCTTCATGGTGGAGCTGTAGCTGAATTAATATTTAATTCTACTCTATTATGCAATTCCTACAGTTACTTATCGAATGTCCCTGCAAATACTCAAGAAATACCTTTCATGAAATGCATCATATTACAGGAGAAATAATTCATAACATTTAGATCTTAACTGTAACTGCAATTACTTTAATATCAATGAAATTCATTGCACAAAACAAACAGGGTACAGGTCTAAGGGTAAACTAGTTTATTCTCACGTAAGTTCATGGGTAAACCGTTAACGCTTGTAGAATGGTCTGACGGTAAACAGGATAACCCACGGACTCATCCATGGGTAAACAACTTAACCCTCGGACTTGCATTTAAGCATAAATCATGAATTTTTCTCTGTATATTAATCATTCTATTAGCAACCTAAAGAGTCAAATGTCAATCATTCATTCCTTTCTCAATAGGTAACAAACATAAACATAATTAACGACTCAAAACGTAATTCATGTGTCATTAAAGTTAATAATTGTGCGTACTACTCAAAAGTACAGTTAACCTTGTAATCATCATAATTCAATGCAGAATGCAAATAAAACTCATTAGAACACATGAATTAATATCAATAAAATGCACACTTTTGATTCTAAACATTGACGATTAGTAATCTCACGAAAAAGTCAATGTTACCAATGATGTATCAGAAATACTTGAAGATATGAATGTGTTGGGAAAACCACGACCACACTTGATCACTTAATGCACCTCAACATGTAGTTGTGCAATAGCTCTTTTTGGTACATTGTATGGAATGATGCTTTTGAATCCATCACCCATGTGTCGATCGGACTATCAACATAACAAATCAAGGCATCTCCAAACTCATCACATAGAGCATTTAGCCCTACTCCCCTAGTGGAATCCACCCTCCTGTGTTCCAGACACTTCGACCGAAAATGTCCAAACCTCTCGTAATTCTAGCACTTGATTTTTGGATGGCTCTTTCTCTTGCCACAGGATTTCTGTCAGTTCTTGATAGAATTTCGGCCCCCAAACTTGCTGCATTCTCTGCTCTCCACATAGAGTGTTAATGTCGACAACACTCCGCTGCTCTTCTGGCAGATATCCTCGTTCAACACCAAGTCAATTATCTGACCATGTCCAATCTTTTGTGCTCCAATGAGTTGCTCACGAAAGTCACCATGGCTGACTAGCTCAATGGTAGTGACGACAATAGGGTCAATGCCCAGACTTCATCGTCAAACACAATCTCTACTGAGTCTAGCTGAGTTAGTATCATGTTTAGCTCCTTCACATGGTTGGTCACCGACGCTCCCTCCCGCATCTACAACTTGAAGAGTTTTTGTATAAAGAACACCTTATTCAACACCATCGGCTTCTCGTAGGTGTTGGACAGGGCCTTCATGACACCCACCACTATCGTCTCCTTGCCAATATTGAACAACATGTTCTTTGCCAATGACAACCGAATCAATCCCAGAGTTTTTGATCTAAAAGCTCCCATTGTTCCTATTCCATCTTCTCTGGCTTTCTTCTCATCAACAGCTAGTGAAGATCTCCCTGGTACAGACTGTCTTCCATCTGCATCCGCTAGAAACTGAAATCTTCACCGTCGAACTTGTAGATGCTGAGCTTCCACTCCACTACCATCACGAGCTTCTTCCAAAATCTACAAGAATCTATTTGGTTACCTGTTTATACAGCCAGTTGCTGCTCTCCCTATCTGATGTCAATTGCTCTAGATGCCCACTTGCTCTAGCAACTAACAGCTCTGGACTCCACTCTATCTAGTTGGATGCCGACCTACTCTACATGGATGCTAGCTTCTCCACCTAAGACTACGTTCCAATTGAGTGCTCTCCAATGATGATCCCTTTTTGACTTAGAAGCTTTGATACTTGTTGTTGGGAAAATTGCAACCACACCTAATTGCTCGATGTGCCTCAACCCATCACACATCCCAACAATACATGACTCCTCAGATTACTCATCGATGGAAACACTCTCTCTCTCTCATGCTATTTGTCATGTGTGGAAGAACACAAGGTAGAAGAGAAGAAGGAGAAAGGTGGTGACACAAGGATTTTTACGTGGTTCGGCAACAACCTACTCCATGGGGATGCTGGTGCTTTCTTACTTGCATGACCAACAAGATTTCTCACAAACACTCACATGTTACAACTCATTACAACCCTATTTATAGGGCACATAAGAAACCCTAATCTCAGCATTACAAATGATCCTTGAAATCATCAAAAACCAGCATCTGGAAAGACACATATGGACACCAGGACCTTCTTTCACCTACGCACCATCTCTAGCCACTCTTGGTCTACAATCGGTTTCCTGCTAGAGGGACCTAATCGTTAGACTTTTGAGTCGGCATCTGGATGACGAGCTGATGAAGCACCCACCATTCTTCTGATGTCAACTTGTTGTTTGGCCCCTACCTAGTTGAGTTTGAACCTTAGCACAGGTTTGTAGACTTAACACCATAACTTTACGCATCCATAGACTTAACACTAAAGACATAACTCTGTGGTCCCGTTGTCGTGCACTTGGTCCTTTGCACATCCGGATTCTTGGTACGTGGTTGCTAGCCTGTGACTTGGATTCCACCTACTCCCTAGCGAAAGATCGTCTCCACACTGTTGCCTCAACAAAATGATATGATTCAATAGATTCAAGAGATTGATGAAAGGGTAGAAAGTCATAACCAGGGATATGAATTTGTTAAAGATTTTTATAATGGTATAGAGGGTGTTAGCAAAGCATTATATCCTAGATGTGAAAACTATACGAGGTTGACTTTTGTAGTGAAGTTGTTTCATATCAATTGTTTGAGATAGTGAAGTGATTCAATGTTACTTGAGTTGCTTAATGGTGCATTTCCAATGGCTGATTTTCCTAGCAACATTTATGACTTGAAAAAAATGATAAAGAAGTTAGGATTGCACAATGAGAAGATCAATGCATGCCTTGATGATCATATTTCATTTTGGAAGGAGAACGCCAAGTTGAACACTTGTCCTATGTGTGGTAAATCTAAGTGGAAAAATAACTAAAGTATGGATGAGTAGCATGAATGTTTGCCTCAATCTGGAACAAGAATTCTGACAAAAGTTTTGCATTATTTTCCTACAACACCAACACTTCAAAGATTATTTATGTCATCTAAAATGATAGTGTTAATGAGATGACACAATGAAGACTATTTGAAAGAAAATGTCTTGAGACATCAACTTCACAAACATTTAATCTCATTCATGAATCATTTAGTGTGAAATCTCAAAATGTAAGACTTGGAATAGCCAATGATGGGTTCAATCCCTTTGGAATGATGAGTACATCATACAACATATGGCCAATTGTTTTGATTCCATACAATCTTCCACCATGGATGTCCATGAAACATCTTAACATGCTATTGTCTTTAATAATACTTGGGTCAAGTTTCCTAGTAATTATGCAATTGATGTTTAAATAAAATCATTAATTGATTATGTTAAAATTTTATGGGATGAAGGTATTTCTACTTATGATAAATATTCCAAGCAAGAGACATTTTAGATGTGAGTAGCTCTAGTGTGAATTATTAATGACTTTCCAACTTATACAATGTTCTTAGATTGGAGTACAAAAGGAGCTTATGGTTATCCTTCATGTCATTATAGCACATGTTCTCGTAGGTTACAACATGAAAGGAAATTTTGTCATATGGGATATCAAATGCTCTTACCATATAATTATAAATATTGATTAAAGAAGTAAAATTTCCCAATGTTTATGCTTCAAATATATCTAGATGTATTAATGTTGAAACTAGAAAGATTTTAGGTCCAAAGTGTCATGATTACCATGTTTTTATTTAGAAGTTGGTAGAATTGGATTTTCAAGTTGTGGTGAGTTTATGCAAATTTGAGACTCTCTTTCCACCATCCTTTTTTGATGTAATGGTTCAACCCACAATTCACTTAACTGAAGAAGCACACTTTGTTGTTAGACCATTCTATTATCGATGGATGTATCCTGTAGAAAGGTTCAAATTAATGATACAATTGCATGTTTGTGCATATTCATCACATTTCATTGTAAACACAATTGTATCAGTCATTGATATACTAAATATTGTTCTTGTTGGTAGGTACCTTTCCACTCTTAAAAGATATATTCATAATGGATGTCATGTAGAGGGCTTTATCGTAGAGGGTGTTAGGATCTTGGTTTCACTAGAGGGGGGTGAATAGTGAATTAAAATTGATGAATCAATAAAAACCACAATCATTCTAGCAAAGTAAAAGGAACATAGAAATTTTATAGTGGTTCACCCTAAAGTGGGGCTAATCCACTCCCTAAGGCCCAACCTTGAGAGTTTAACTATAATTAGGTATTTTCACAAGTTCACTCCCCAACCTATTACCTTTTTTGCTTTTCATAGGCTTAGTAAAGAAACCCTAGTCACCCTCCAAAGACAACCTCTTTGTAGTCCTCACTATAGTCCGATGAGTAAACCTTTAGTTACAACTCTTAGGATAACTTGTAAAACACTTTGTGTGACACAAAACTTGAAGACAGAAAAACACAAGTATTCTCACGAAAACACCAAGAGCACACAAGAATTACCAACTAAAATGCTGGCTTTGCTCTTTGCTTCTTCAGTTTTTATAATTCAATGCATAGCCACTAATGAAATGTTGTCCTCCTTCCATTTGCCATGAACTAAATCTTTTCAAATCTTTCTTTGGTTTTGAACTCTTGCTCTTTCTAATCTTCATCATATCCTAATAGGTCTTTATTCATTTGATTATGAAAAGATTTATATTTAAATCACAGAATAAATCTTGCAAAGATTAATTAATAGTGACATGGATTTTTAGTTTAGGTTAGATAGATTGTCCATTTCTCTATAGAATGTCTAAACCTACACATTGGATCTTCCATCAGGTATTAAGTATATACCTATAAGAGCACATGTGTTAATAGAATGTCCATTGACTAACATCAGATCATCCTTTCAATATTTTTGTATATTAAATCAATTTACAACAATTTATGATGGAATGTCCATCAATTGAAGTTGAAACATCCATCCAATTGTAGCATTGTTCAGCAAAAACTTGTAATTCAATTCTTATATAAATTGTGTGTACGAAATATTTTAATTCACTGCAAGTGCACAGGTTCAAACATAATTACTGTGCAAGTACGGGTTTGTCCACAAGGATTAGTTTTTGCTTGGTGTTTAGCTGAATTGGTGACTTCAATTAAGTGAAACAATTGATTAATTATCTTATAAGCAATGTCACAGTTGCCTTGTTCCAATTAACCGCTAGGATGGTCTTTAAATACTGATTGTGTTACACTTTTTAGAGGATTTTACATCCAAATATTTAATTCTTCTTAAGCTTTAACATTATACACTTTAGTTTGCAAAAAATTTAACGTTCTGCATAGAAGAAGCACTTAACCCTCGAGGTAGCTCGTGGGAAAACGTCTCTACCCTCAAACTTACCCGAGGGTTGTGCGATAATTGTGAGTTTCAAATGTAAAAATAGTACGATTCAAATTGGTTGAAACTTCTAAGAGTTGAATGATTATATTTTTGGTCTTTTTATATATTTCAAAACACAACAAACAATACAATGCAAGAAACACAATACAATACAAACAACTTGTAAAAGTAAGAATGCAACATTCAACATTACAACAAATACAAAAACATAGTCTAATTACCGTAACTAAGTTGATAAAGTGTGTAATTGTAGATTTGAGTGTAGTTGTAAAATATTAAGTAAAATAAAGAAAATAAAAATGGAAAGAACACCTATTGCTTCACTATAATTTTTCTCTTTGAAACTTGCTTAGGTTGGGAACTTCTCTTTGTCTTTAGTTCAGGTCCACCAGGTCGTCAATTTGGTAGGCCTTCCTTTCGACCTTACAGTGAGATTTTTGGCCGTCAATCTGCAATTACACCAAGAAACAGAGGAGGAAGTAGCCAGCGCCGAGAGTCTCTCCTTCAAGGATATGCTTAGGTCAAGAAAAGAATAGCAAATACACTACATGAATGGTTGGAGAAGAAGAGGTCGTCAATCTCCTCTTGGAAGAGATGAGTGGGTGGAGGATGGAAGATGGAGAAGATGGAAAATGCTTTGTAAATAGTGGATGAACGAAGAAGAGGTGGGGGGGTTTAGTTCCAAGGCTATGAGACTGCTTTATAGATGAGAGGATTGGCAGTTTACGAGCTGGCAGTTAACAAGGGCGTGGTGCACGTCCAAACATGTGAGATCATCCCATGCAAACCACTACTTCAGCCTGTCCGTCCACATTCTTCATGGTTGACCTACAGTTGAATTAATATTTAATTCTGCTTTGTTATGTAATTTCTACAGTTACTTATCGAATTTCCCTGCAAATACTTAAGAAATACCTTTCGTGAAACGCATCATATTATAGGAGAAATAATTCATAACATTTAGATCTTAACTGTAATTGCAATTGCTTTAATATCAATGAAATTCATTACACAGAACAAATAGGGTATAGGTCTGAGGGTAAACTAGTTTACCCTCACGTAAGTTTGTGGGCAAACTCTTAATGCTCACAGTATGGTCTAAGGGTGAATAGCTTAACCCATGGATAAGTCCGTGGGTAAACAACTTTACCCTTGGACTTGCATTTAAGCATAAATCATGAGTTTTTCTCTGTATATTAATCATTCTATTAGCAACCTAAAGAGTCAGATGTCAATCATTCATTCCTTTCTCAATAGGTAATAAACATAAACATAATTAATGACTCAAAACTTAATTCATGCATCATTAACATGAATAATCGTGCATATTGCTCAAAAGTATAGTTAACCTTGTAATCATTATAATTCAATGCAGAATGCAAATAAAACTCATTAAAAAATATGAATTAATATCAATAAAATGCCCACTTTTGAGTTTGAACAAGCATGAAAACTAGTGGAAAGTTTATAAGAAAATGTCTGTCCACTATTGTCAAAACATCTATTTAGTGAAACAATAGTAATTCAAATTTTTAAGTGATAACAGTTTGTCTATCAAGACATGTCAAAATATCCATTTAGGTACCTATAATTTTTCAACTATGTAGATATTGATCAAATAACCTTAGAACATCCATCTAGAACCCTACATAATTAAGTATTAGTTAAGGTAGAAACAAATTAATGAAACTTTCGCTCTGAGTACGAAACTTCTGAAAGATCTTCAACTTGTATTTTGCAATACAACTATTTATGAAACATTTGTGTTATCCATGGAACTTCTGTTAGCATAATTTCATGTATTGATCAGAACTTCTGCAGTTTTGTTTAGAAATTCTAGTAGACCTTACCCATTTAGGAATTATACTTAGCATATAGCATCATCAAAACTTATTCTTTCTTAACAATCTCCCATTTTCTGATGATGACAAAACCTTATGCATTAATAATATAATGTCCAACATCCATTGTTACGTCTTGTTCCAGAGATGGGGAAATGTTCCTTGGGTCAAAGAATCAATAGAGATACTCTTGGAAGAGTGGAGAGGAAAAAGCAGAAAATAGAGTCACTACCATATTTTTGTGGAAAGAAAATAAGGAAAGCCAAAGATGAAGAGAGCATACCCTTCAAGTAGATGGAGACATCTCATCTCTAAGGAAATAAAAGGGAAACAGTCTACCAAATAGAGAGACAGGGTTAGGAACTCAGGGTATTGGTGGGGAAGGTGTTAGGCAACCCTAGCCAGCTCAACCAATGGTCAATCTCCCCATTGCAATAGGTACTCATGTGGATGCTGCTAGTTTCTGATTGCATAATCCCATAGCTACATGATGGAAAATACACATGGTATTTTGATGTAACTATTTATCAGGAAAATGAGGGAAATGAAAAGAGCTCTAAAACCAAGCAAGGATCCATGCTCAAGGCCAGAGGAATGTAGATGATGAAGCTGGAAAGGTAGTCTACCAATAACCCTAAAAAGGGGACCAACCACAATGAGTGTATGTTGGGGGTTAGATATGTAGATTGCAGGAATACACATGTGGGATGATGCTTGGTGGGGATTGCACATGGCTTCATGCATGAACTGATCCATGATGCTCCTTATGCAAAGATTCATGCATGAGGTCCACTAAAGAGATTGCATAAGGACTCATGTGCGAAGAAAAAGACATGCAAAGACAACATGAAAACTAACTAGCAAGATGCAATGAAAACTCCTTCATGGTTGAAGGACTCATGATGGTCGGATGTGAGTAGCATTACCCTTCATATGGAAGACACCTACTTGATATCCCAAGCATTTGGCATGTCACAAGGAGACGGAAATCCCCCTAGACCAAGCTTAGGACCTTAGGGTTTTACTTGCATGAGCTTGGAGGGTATGGGGGTTACATAAGCATCCAGAGGTCAAAGGTTCTGTGGCTTCTTAATCTTGCTTAGTTGTTACTCTAGATGCCTAGGATCTGATCCGTTCCCTGTATTAGGGTTATAATATTTATATGTGTACATTTTGGTATGTTGTTCCTATGAGGAGAAAGCAACTTCCCCTAACCAGATGCTCTAGTGGCACCTCGATTTGATCATAGCCAATCAAGGACTAGGAGTTAGCCGTTGGGACCTGTTAAGGAAAAGTACCTTTGTAGATGGAAAAAGACAAACAAGTAAGGGCGACTAACAACTTTTCAAACTATCATCAAGTGTAGTCAATGTGACAAGTCTTTCTGTCTCCTTGTTGCATTGGTTATAGAGCCAAGGCAATCATGCTATGAGTAAATGCTCATTAAAGACCGTTAATACACTTGATATGTAATGGATGACTATTATCAACATTAATGGCTAGAAAAGAGAAATGACTATCCGTTGGGGAGAAGGAAGGGGAGGTGGTGGAGGGGTGGTGAAGATCTCCCCCATAAATAGAGGTGAGAGCAAGGAAGAAAGGATATCCAGAAAAATATGAGAACAAACTTCACTATCCTCCTTTACCACATGCCAGAGCCATCATCCTCATTAGTGTCTTCACCTCCGTCAATGAAAAGTGGTATCAGAGCCAGGTTGATCCAACGAGTCTGCCACTTGCTCCCTATAGGGTGATCCAGTGAAGACCTTTGCTATCGGGCCCTTGCACAAGCACAAATCCATCCCTCTCGCACAAACCCCTTTCTACCTTCCACACGAGCAAGCCTTCTCCTTGTGCACCACTCTCGCCGTGCCTCCTCCTCAAGTCAATCGCAATCGTCGATGTGCATGTTCTTTGCCACCGTGCATGGATTGCACACCTCTCTCACTATGCACCATCCGCCCAAGCACGCATCCCCTTCACATGCCTTGCATCCTCCACTACGTTCAAGTTTGTCACCACCTCCTCGCACGTGTTGACCGCTACCACCTCTGGCCCATGTGTTCGCCATTCCACTTGCCCGTTCACCATCATATGCTCCTCCTCCACTCACCCCCCTTTTTTGAATATCGGTGGAGGTTAGGGATTTCAAAAGTATTAGATGTGACTATATAAAAAAGGAAAAGAAAAAGAAAAGGTTATATTGTTTGGTTTAAAAGAAATAAAATTATTTGATTTATGATTGCATGGCTCTGATTTATTGATATATGCATGTTATTATTATTTTGATATAATTTCTATTTAGAATAAATTTAAAATAATAAATATTGTTGTGAATAATCAAGTTGCATGTTTTAAATTGAGACTTCTTGTGATATTGTACGTTTTAATTGATTTTCAAAGAAATAAAAAGAAATCTTGTTATAAGATTTTTATGGCTTAATTATTCTATTATTGATCTTCTTGCCTATTTAAAATTAAATTTAAACTGATTCAATTTTGATAATTTAAGATCATTAAAAATATTAGTTTTGTCTCTTTTTGCTGAAATATTGCATGCATATATTGTATTAGTTATTGATTATTTGAATTAATATTTACTATAATTTCTAGAATAATACAAAAAAAATTGGAAGTTTGAATTTTTGTTGAAAGTTTTAATTATTTGTTATTGGTAACAATTTTTGGAATTGAAATTGAAATTGCTATTAGGAATTGCTAAAAATAGTTTTATAATTTTTGAAAATAATATTGGTTGTAAATTGAAAAATAGCTAGGAAATTGATATCAACTGAATTAACTTTAGTTGAGAACCTGAATGGGGTTAACAATGAGATATTGCAAAATGGGAATGTAATCGAGTCTACATAGAATTACAACTGTGGGATCTGGGAGAACTTGACATGCCTTATGAAGGAAAAATCAAAGTTTTCTGTTTCATCAATGGAGTTACTCTTATTTATTGTGCATGGGATAATCTTTATTATTACAAGATCCAACTTTTTGATGGAGGTTGCAATGTTGAGCTTATTCATCAATTAACCTTGCCTACTTCTACCGTTTGGTTGCATGAATTAATTCCCTATGCAAATACTTTGGAACACTGTGCGTAGTATTTTCTGTCTGCCCATGTGTAAGTCCGAGGGTAAACTTGTTTACCCATGAACCTGTCTTTTGGTTGTTTCAAAAATTCCCCTATTGAACACTTACAAGATTGTAATATTACATGCAAACTGAAGTGTAGAATGTTAAGACTTAAGAAGAATTAAATATTTGGAAGTAAAACTCACTAGATAGAGTCATTCAGTGCAAACTTCGAATCATTTACTAAAAGACTAATTTTAAAAATCAAAATATTCTAAGTGTTGAAGAAATCAAAGTTAATGGAAAATTCTCTGGAAGGTACAATTTAATAAGTGTTTAAAGAGCACCCTAGCGATTAATTGGAATGGAGCAATTGTGAATTTGATTAACAGAAATATAGTCACTTGTTCCATTAATTGAATACTCCAATTTAGCTAAACACCAAGCAAAACTGATCCCTTTGGACAAACCCATACTTGCACACTAACTATATCTCAACTTGTGCACTTGCCGTGAAATTAACATATTTCGCACACACAATTTTTACAAGAATTTAATCACAAGTGGTGTGTAGGCAAGACATGTTTTTGGCGCTGTTGCGAGGATACTGAATTTCTTGCAATTGGTGTTGTTTTTTACTATTTTGGTGGTAGCTAGGACTACAATATAATATACTTGCAATTACTATTATTAAATTCTATTTCAAAGTCTTATTGCTATTCTAGAGTAGAGAAGTGTTTTTAAATTCTGAATTTTATAATGGACTCATATAATTTATATTGGGGTGATTGTAGGGTTGTTCGAGGAACTAGTTATGAGGATTAAAATTATTCTAATTATGTTAGAGGAGATTATTCACCTATGGAGTTTAATGTCTACTCTTCACAACATGTTTTAGAACAACTTAATGTTAATTTTCAAAATAATTATAATTGGAATGACAATTTTAATTTATGGGAATGTAATGACAATTTAGGAATGCAAAACTATTATTAAAAGTATAATTATATGAACGAAAGTCAAAATTTTCAGTTAAACATATCATTACAAATACGACAATTAATGGATAAAATAGATGAATCAATGCGAAATGTTGAAGAGAGTAACAGACTAAATGAATTAGAAAATGATAATTATTTAAACTGGTCAATCTTAAAAGAGGATTAGAATGTTTAAGGAATTAAAATAGGTTTAACAAATCTTAATGATAATTTGCCAATGAATGCTAGAATTAATCAGAATTATGTTAATCAAAAACTATTATTGGAAATTGAAGAACTGTTGAATAGAGTTAATGATTCAATACAATAGACTAAAGACAGAAAGATGTTAAATGAGTATGGAAATAGTGATAATCTAAATTGGTCAAATGAAAATCAAATTTATCAAGATGTGAACTCATTAGGAGGCATGTTATTTACAGATGAGAATATATAACCATTTGAGGTAATTGAAGAAAATCAATACGGTGATTCAATTGGATTTAATCATATGACAAAATTTGATGAAATTCAAAGATCAATAGATTTGATTTTAAGAAATTCATCTGATTCTAATCTATCTAAACCAAATAATATGTCAAAAGGAGAATCAAAGGATGTAAGTATTGTGCTAAGATCTAGTGTAATTTATGAAGGTCCTTAAAAGGATGATAAAGAAGAACAAATTAATGAAAATTTCACAAACAAAGAGGAAACTAATGTATAATCTAGTCTAGAAAATAAATTTGATGCTAAATTAGAGGACAATATAGAAATTGAAAATAGTAAAGAATCTAAAAATAGTAAAGAAATCGAAAACAAAGTTATTAAGAAAAACATTAAAAATAGAGATAAGTTAACAAATGAAAATCATTTTCCATTTCCACGTAGAATGAGAAATGTTAAGGATCAAGAATTGAAACAAATAAGTAAAGTATTTGAGCAAGTTAAAGTCAATATACCATTATTGGAAATTATTAGACAAGTTCCATCTTATGCAAAATATCTTAAAACTCTTTGTACCAAGAATAGAAGGAAGAAAATATTAAGAAAGGCATTTTTAGCTAAAGAGGTAAGCTCTCTATTAATTAATCCTGTACCTGAAAAATTAAATGATCTAGGAACTCCCGTTATTTCCTAATATATAGGAGATTGTTATTTTAATACAATGTTAATAGACTTAGGAGCTGGAATTAATGTCACGCGTAATTCTGTTTATGAGAAATTAAAATTGGATAACATCAAACCTATAAGAATAGTTATTTAGCTAGCAGATAAATCTATAAGAATACCTTTAGGAAAAGTGGAAGATATTTTAGTAAGGATTGTGGAATTTGTCTACCTAGTTGATTTTACTGGAATTGAAACAAATGCTTCAAATATAAATCAAGATCAAGCTATAATTATTTTAGGAAGGCCATTTTTAGCTTCAGCTAATGCTTGCATAAGTTGTAGAAATGGTTGGGTGGAATTAGCCTTAGGTGATCAAAAGTTAGAACTGAATATTTTTAGTGGAGTCAAGAAAAATTTTAAAGAGCTTCAATTTAAAAATTTTAAAGTTAATCTAATCAAAACATTTAAAATAGATGAGGATTTAGATGTAGAAGAATTAGATCATGTTGAAAGATGTTTAATACCAACTGAAGAAATGTTGAAAGAGGAAGTATTTGAGCAAACCGAAATTATGGACCTAAACAAAGAAAAATTCGAAAATGAAAACAAATCTTTAGTTTCAAAAGATCCTATTCTTGAACTGAAACCACTTCTAGAAAATCTAAAATTTGCATTTTTAGAGAAAAATGAAACTCTACCGGTCATTATTGCTTCTAATTTAACATCAATACAAGTAGAAAATCTTTTAAAAGTGTTAAGAAAGCCTAAAGGAGCAATAGGATGACAGATGTCAGATATAAAAGGTATAAGTTCAACTATTTTCCAACAAAGGATTAATCTAGAATCTGAAATTCAACTTGTTAGGCAACCATAGAGAAGATTAAATCTGAATATTAAAGAGGTTGTTAAAAAGGAAATGGTTAGAGGGTAAGTCCAGTTCTAAAATGGTTAGACAATGATATAATTTATCTGATATCTAATAGTTTTTGGGTAAGTCCAGTGTAGGTAGTACCTAAGAAATCTGGGATAACTATTGTAGAAAATGATAACAAGGAATTAGTTCCAACTAGAGTTCAAATTGGTTAAAGGGCTTGTATCGAATACAGAAGACTGAATGCAACAACTAGGAAAGATCACTTTCCATTGCATTTTACAAATCAAATGTTAGAAAAACTGGCAGGGCATGAGTATTATTGTTTCCTAGATGACTATTCAGGTTATAATCAAATCCCTGTTGCACATGAGGATCAAGAGAAACCACTTTTACATGTTCTTTTGGAACATTTTCCTTTAGTCGTATGCATTTTGGGCTATGCAATGCACCTGCTACATTTCAAAGATGTATGACCGACATCTTCACAAACTTTATAGATGAATTTTTAAAAGTGTTTATGGATAATTTTTCTATATATGGAAACTCATTTGAAAAATGTTTAAGTAATTTAGGAAAAGTGTTAGAGAGATGTGAATAGAAAAAGTTAGTATTGAACTGGGAAAAATGTCATTTTATGGTTAAACAAGGAATAGTTTCAGGACATATTATTTCTGTTGAAGGTATAAAAGTTGACAAAGCAAAAGTGGAATTAATATCTAATTTACCTATTCCTAGAATAGTTAAAGATATAAGAGCATTTTTAGGACATGCTGGTTTTTATAGAAGGTTTATTGAAAAGTTTCATAAAATTGCTCAACCTTTAACTCAATTATTAATTAAGGATGCACAATTTGATTTTAATGAGGAATGCACGAAAGCTTTTGACTTTCTAAAAGAAGCCTTGACCACTACACCTATAGTTTATGCACCCAATTGGTCTCAACCTGTTGAATTAATGTGTGATGCATCAGACTATGCTTTAGGTGCAGTCTTGTGTCAGAAATTAGACAAACTACCAAGAGTAATTTACTATGCTAGTAAGACATTAAATGAAACACAAATTAATTACAGTGTAACTAAAAAAGAATTTCTAACACTTAAGTATTCGTTAGTTAAAAAAGTTGCTAAACCAAATCTTATAAGATGGATTTTGCTATTACAAGAGTTTGACTTTAAAATTAAGGATAAGAAAGGTTGTGGAAACATTGTGGCAGATCATATGTCTAGGTTAGATGCCTCATTTCTTTCTAATCCGCCAAAAGATGTCACATTTTTAGATGAGCAATTGTTTATGCTAAATTCCTGCCTATGGCATGCTGATATAGTTAATTATTTGGCTATGGGATTGGTCCAGTTTAGACAAGAAAATATTCTTTTCCATGGTTAAATACCTGTTTAAATATTTCTAGAAAGGTTCTCCTAGTTTCTGTCTACAATTTAAAATTTCATTTTTCCTTTTAATTGTGACATGCATTGGATAGTATTTTCCAAGAAATTTAGAACAAAATTGATTCCAATTGATAATAGAATTTGGTTGTAAACTGTATAACCATCTTTTTGCACTATCTCTTAAAGCAAAAGGCATATATCATAGTTTAATTGCACCAACAGACTTGTTTGGTACTTTCATCATATTGCAAATTTCATTAAATTCTTTTAGAAACCAATAAGCATCTTCTTTTTGAAATCCATGAAATTTTGGTAATTGGTTGATGTAATTGGAATTTAATTCAAATCTATCATTAGCACATTGAGGAAGTGTTATGTAGGAAGGTTCATCCATTAAATTAGGGTAAAACATACTACCTATTGTTTGTTCACTAGGTTGTTCTTGATGTGGGACAGCCATAATTGCTCTTCTTGTAGGTGTTCAGACTAACCTATGAGATGAATCCCTTGACCAACCTGACATACAACATTTAAATATTAAAGAAGATTTGCTTGTGTATCGTCATTAAGTAAGTTTTAGCTGTCATTTCATGTTTTCATGCAATAGGTAGATCTGTTAACAATAATACCACAACTGTAATAAATGATATAAAATTTCAGACTTGATAAAAACTTGCAACAAAGGTTCATTTAGTTTTGAGCACAATACAACAAAGATGTTCCAAAAGAAATAGCAAACATTGTAAGTGTTCATTAGGGGAGTGTTTGACAAAACCCACGGATAGGTTCGTGGGAAAACAAGTTTACCCTCGGACTTACATGTGGGCAGACAGAAAATACTATGCCCAATGTTGCAAAGTATTTGCATAGGGAATTAATTCATGCAACCACATTGTAGAAGTAGGCAAGGTTAATTGATGAATAAGTTCAACATTGCTGCCTCCATCAAACATTTGGATCTTGCAATAATAAAGATTATCCCATGCACAATAAATAAGAGTATCTCCATTGATGAAATAGAAAGCTCTGATTTTTCCTTCATAAGGCATGTTAGGTTCTCCTAGATCTTCCAGTTGTAATTCAATGTAAACTCGATTCCATTCCCATTTTGTAATGTCCTGTACTCTCCAAATTTCAAATTTCATTTCAGCATCCCCCCATTGAATTAAACTAAGAGATGCAGGTTCTCCATTAGTTTCCCCAAATACAGCCAACTCAACTAAATCATAGAATGAAATAGCTAGTGCACCCATAGGGTATGGGATAGGTAGTAGCTTCACTTATTCATCTTCAATATTGATGACAATAATCATAAGTTCATTAATATAGTGAGGTATACAGCTTGTTATAAAGTAAATGATTATATCAATAATCACATGATTCCCCTATTATTTGTTGGTCTTCTTCCAAAATAAACTTCTCTGATGGGTTGCCATTGATGTTTGTCAAAATGATAAACCAACAAATACTACCAATTAGTCCAAATATCAGGTTCCTCCCAACAAAATAATTTATGCATAATCCTTCTATAAGTACCCTTAAATGTTAAAACTGCACCTAAGTCAAGTAAGATATGCTTTTCTCTATTAGGGTTTGGGAGTACCAATTCTATATTTGTAGCAAGATTCTTAATCCCAATATCAGTTCTCTTAGAAAAGTGTTCTCCATAATGCCTGAAAATAATTAATCCACCATTACATCCTAAAATATTATGAACTCCTACTAGTGATGTAGGTGGAATTCCTACCTCAAAGTCAATTCCATGATACATATATTTTCCTGGAAGTGCATCATACCAAATCACTCCACTAACTGTATTTCTCATTTTGTATGCTTGGTGCGAACAAAAGTAATGCTCTAAATTAAATGCATGTACATTCTTTCTCACACAACTTAATTTGCATATATCTCTCATTGGAAAATGACTTAAAACCTCACGTAAGACATCTATGTGAATCTCTATTGCTCACGAAAGTTCATTTGGCACAAAATTGTACATTTAATCAGAAAGAGAATCAACTCGATGTATCTAATATTCATGAAATAAATGTGCAATATTCGAGTATTAATATGATTAAAATGACTGCACAATAACTTTCTAAAAATTCTACCAACTATAGCTTATCTACGAACTTATTTCGTGGGTAGACGTACCCTCTCTTTCATCCGGCTATCACCCGGAAGCCCATGGGTTTTCGCCAGCAGAGCTGGCAAATGGGCTGAGGTACAAAGAATTGAAAGGTGTTTGTGTGAGCGCATCATCACATGGGGTGGATGGCTCATTGAACGGAGTCGCCACCTTATTTTTGGGTAGAAAATAAGGAAAACTAGATAGGGAAGTGTTCTTCCACCACCAAAATGATAAAACAGCAAGAATGACGTAAAGTTGTGTAACACTATGTGAAACATGAGAGAACTGGATACGAGGCTTAGGGTACTATTGGGGAAGGTGTTAGGCACCCCCAAATAGCCCGGGCAATCCCAGCCTCTCTTCGGTTCTAAAACGAAAAACCACGATAGTCAGCTCAGCCAAACATGGCCTCATTCTGGAAGACTTTCCAGGGGATCAGGGGAGCAGCTTTGCTTCCCCTGGCAATTGAGAACCGTTGGGGTGTACATACTCATACACCTGGATGGCCAGCGTCGGCAGGGATGCATGCTGATGGCCTCATCCCAAAAGCCTTTCCGAGGCATCGGGAGGGCAGCTTTGCCTTTCTCGGTAAAAAGGAACCGTCGGGGTGTACATGCTCATGCACCCAGACGACTGACGTTGGCAATGATGCATGCCGACAGCCTCATCCTGGAAGCCTTTCCGGGGCATCGGGAGGGCATCTTTGCTCCTCCCAGTAAAAGGGAACCATTGGGGTGTACGTGCTCGTACACCAGGATGGCTGGCGTCGGTAGGGATGCATGCTGATGGCCTCATCTCGGAAGCCTTTCCAAGGCATTGGGAGGGCAGCTTTGCCTCTCCCGGTAAAAGGGAACCGTTGGGGTGTATGTGCTCGTACACCCGGATGGCCGGCGTTGGCAGGAATGCATGCCGACCGCCTCATTCGGGAAGCCTTTCTGGGGCATCGGGAGGGCAGCTTTGCCTCTCTCGATAAAAGGGAACCGTTGGGGTGTACATGCTCGTGCACCCAGACGGTTAGCGTTGGCAATGATGTATGCCGACAGCCTCATCCCAGAAGCCTTTTTGGGGCATCAAGAGGGCAGCTTTGCTCCTCCCAGTAAAAGGGAACCATCGTGGTGTACATGCTCGTGCACCCAGATGGCCGACGTCGGCGATGATGCATGCCGATGGCCTCATCCGGGAAGCCTTTCTAAGGCATCGGGAGGGCAGCTTTGCCTCTCCTGGTAAAAGGGAACCGTTGGGGTGTACATGCTCGTGCACCAAGGCGGCCGGCATCGATAATGAAGCATGCCGACGGCCTCATCCTGGAAGCCTTTTCGGGGCATCGGGAGGGCAGCTTTGCCTCTCCCAGCAAGGTAAGCAAAAAATAGATGAAAATGCGAATATAGACGTCGTAGCCCCCACAACAGACTTCTGGCTGAGAAGCCAAAAGTTTGGTGGGTCTACTCATCGGCCTACCAGGGCATCTAGGTCTGGGACCAGATGTTCACCCAGTTTTTTGCCTCAACCTTCGGGTGTAGAGATTTCTACACCTAGTCTTGAGAGACGGGAGAGGAGGACACCTTCGGGGAGACAGCCGTCTCTAAGTGGAGACGATGCGTTTGACGATGGCTAGTCGTTTTAAAGGAAAAGGACAGGGAAAACTCGGCGATGCATTCGTAGAATACGTAAGAAAACACAAGTTTCCATGTAAAAAGACCCAATGAAGAGGTCAGGATCGAACTGATCTTGACCGTACCAGGTGGATTCACCCAACCGGGAGGGAGGCTTCCAGTACCTTCGAAAGCTTATCCGAAGGAATGACACCCGGGCATGTCCTCTGACCTTTCCCTTGCGTGGGGAGGGTCCAATATGGTTGGGGCTCGAGAAAACAAGGCTAAATCATACATACGATGGTAGAGAATGAGGGAACTTACCTACAGGGAGTCGTTGACGATGATCAGAGGTCCTTGCTCTCGGGCGGTGAGAGGGCGTCGGGGCTCCGAGTAGCTCTCCTCCTTCAGAATCTCGAAAAAGCGGTCCCTTGAAATGGAGCGAAGGATCCCTTTATATAGGGAATCCCCTTCCTTCTTTGGGTGATCCTAGGATGGAAACTCTGTGTACATCTTGATTCCATTGCACGATCCGCGTGATTGATTGATTGTGAAATTTAAGTAATTAAATCTCGTCATATCTTTCCAATTGATTCGAATTATCTTCCCAGGTGGCTAGTCGGCAGCCATAGTGTGTTAGCTGGGTGCCAGGTAGTAGGGATCGAGGTGTGCCAAGAATATAGCCAGTGATTCAGGGGAATAGGTTGCAGTGGATAGCTGGGATTGTGCGCCGGCTGAGGCTCCAGCAATCATGTATTTTTCCCTAGAAATCAGACTGGGCGTGTTGACGAGTGTACCTGCATGTTGGTGGGAGGATTAGAGATCGGCCGCTAGGGTATTTTACCAGCGTACCGGTGGTTGGCCGGCTGATTTACCCAGCCACTGAGTAGGTGTCGAATGTATGCTTCAACGCTAGCAAAGTGAGACTTTGCCGGGGAGGAGTTCAGGGGAACTGGTTGCCAGGGTGATATACCAGCATGCCGGTGGACGGCCAGTTGACCGCCCGATAGATCCTTAAGCATGGGGGTCAACAGTAGAGGTGTTTTACCCTCAAGGTATCTCATGGGTAAACCTGTAATCTACTAATTGGTATTGAATCTCACCATTTGATCATCTAATTACCTGATTAAACTTATAAAAATCATTAATTCCCATTCATCCATTAGCCCTTGTTTCACAACTTGTTTATAATATTCACCTTCTCCCATGCCATACGCCATGGCCTCGACTTCTAGTGCTCCTCCCCCTGCTTCCGCATTAGTTTTTGATTGGATTAAGATGCTGAATTTTGAGAAGTTCATATTGAATGCTCAAATGTGGCATGATGAGGGCAAGAGAAAGCTGAAAGCTGTGCTTATGGAGCAGGAATTGCGAATAGTACAATAAAACACTGCTGAGTGTCTTAAGCAAAGTAAGGAAGCTTCTTTTATAGTTCCAAATTTTCTTAAAGATAAAATAGCTTCCCACATTGATAGAGAAGTAGGGCAAGAGTAGTTAGCTTGCCCTAGAAATTAGTTGATCCAAGAATTGTTTAAGAGAAGGTGTGTCTTTTGGTTTCATAGAGAGATATTCTGTTTGGCCACTAGTGGGTTTATTAAGATTAAAACAAAGACTTATTATGCAAGCCTATGGCAAACAACAACACCAAGAAGGTCAATTTCTATTGATGAGTGGATGAGGTTGATGCATTTTGATCAATTTGAGCTGGCGGCTATGGATTTGCATAAAAGTAGCCGCCTTCTTGCCAAAACAAAAGAGAAAATTTTGAAAGATTTGAAGTATCAATTAAATCATTTTGAAACAAAAGTGGAAAGGGAATTCACTCACCTTCCCCCAGAAGTATCACAAGCTATTGATGATCACACTCAGCAAACATGGCGAGATGAATGTGCCCTTAGGCCTAAGAATGTTTTGGCTCAAGAGATTGTGTTTGTGAAGGCTGAACTGTGGTTCATGAAGACTGTGTATGAAGTTATTAAAAATTTAAATCAATCCATAGTGGCACAAGATATGGTGTTTCCTTGCCTACCTGGAGATAGAGATGAGAGGGAGCAATATGAGTTCTTCATGCAAACCTATCTCTCATTGGGAGAGTTTTGAAGTTGCATAAATTGCCTCTTAGTGTGCTCTATATGAGTCGAGAAAGTGCATGGCCGAGAAGGCCTCATTTGCATTTGAGAAGGTTGAAGTTGAAACCCTTCAGCAAGTAGCAGAGATGAATGTTAAAGAAGAGCCACCAGAGTTTGATTTTATGCAATCAATGAAAATTTTGCTAGTGTTGACCCCATGCTCAAAGGGTGGATCGGGGGGGGCTAGCCGGCCTACTGCCGGCAAACCAGTACAAAAATCTGGCAGCCAGCTCACCAAAACCCATACTTGAACAGAAGGATCGAGGGACCAACCGACCCACCGCTGGCATACCGGTACAAAAATTTGGTAGCCAGCTCCTGTAAGCGCTAAAATTGTGCTTCTTTTTATACTATTATTTATGCCTTTTAGAGATTAAATGATAACAAATGCATGATCATAACCAAGATTTTATTATTTTAGCATTTGATTGATTATGCATAAAAATATAATTAAATAATCCAA
>JAMKPZ010015415.1:0-39734 GCA_024699675.1 Amphibolis antarctica | reverse complement strand
CTTTCTCAATAGGTAATAAACATAAACATAATTAACGACTCAAAACTTAATTCATGCATCATTAAAGTGAATAATCGTGCATACTGCTCAAAAGTATAGTTAACCTTGTAATCATCATAATTCAATGCAGAATGCAAATAAAACTCATTAAAACACATGAATTAATATCAATAAAATGCACATTTTTGAGTTTGAACAAATCCCCCATACTTAAGTTTTGCTAGTCCTTTAGCAAAATACTAAAATGAAACTATAAAAACTATGAAGGTAATAAAGACTACTAAATAAAACTAACTAAAATTATACTAGGCCACTTTCGTAGGGAACATGACTACACTTAGCGAGTGCAGTAAGCCTTTATACCCGTAGGTTACCCTAGTGGTGGAGTTATCTCTGGAGGGTTTTCAGTGGATACACCTACAAAGTCTAAAGAAACAAAAGAAATAAGATATAAGAGAAAGAAAGAAAAGAAGAGAGGAGAGAAATAGAACCAACCCAAGGATCGTTTGAATCACTTGTTGCTAGAACAACTTCTGGGGGATGAGGTGGCTCAGTCTTACAACACTCCCTCTCCTTGCCCTTAAATCAAACAGACTCATTTAAAATGTGAACAAGAGGTCAGCTTTTCATGAGAACCATCTGTCTTGTGCAAGCAAGAGGAATTCGCACCCTCACCACTCTCAATCAGAAATTAAATCATTAAAGCAGGCATACAAATCTCACCAACAAAGGAGGGTAGTTTGAGATACTCCCATCCTTTCTAAGATATTGGAAAATGCTCAAGCCGGTAGACAAGGGATAAGACAATAATGTACCATCACTCAAACTGTTAACTTGTTGATATAGTATCATTTCACTTCATTCCCACATCCTAAATGACTTCAAATATTTCCCTTTTTCTACTCAAACTGACGTTGATCCCTTAAGTTTTCTGATTCTTTCTCTATAAATATTCCTCATTTTCATTCAATATTTTTCAATACTTTTTTTTCTTCTTTTCTCTTCTCTTTTTTTTATTTTTTCATATAAACATATAAAAACAAAGTAAATGACATAGCATTGCACTTTTAGAACTAATAAATGACCCATAGTCAATTAAGTTCACCACCTTATATCTCCATAATCTAATTCCCATATGAACTCCATGGTGCATTAAAGCTCAAACCCTTGCTACCTTCCTTCACATCACCTCTAACTTAGAAAAGTTGGGAGAAATCTCAATATAATGCACACCAGAATGGAAAATTTTCATATCCTGATTAATTTTTTTGGTGGCACTCTACATAGGTTATCTCTCCACTCAAATAAGGTAAAGAGAAACAAATTGAATCCTCTTTAGAAACTTAGGTGAACAAGGCATTAATTCAAATGAAACAAGAAGACTCAACCCGTTGTACAAGTTAATTTGAAATCTATCTCATTTAAGGGCAATAGGTTATTTGGAATTAGCTTTGGAGATTCTCTCTTAGTATAATAGGGTCTTCCCATTAATTCTAATAGCAATACTTGAAACTCATATTCCTCAAGGTTTGTCTTCAAGAAAAACATAAAAAAAAAAAAAAGATATAAAAGAAACATAAAACTAAAATGAAACATAAAACTAAATCATAAACCTCCCCCCATACTTAAACTTTGCATTGTCCTCAATGTAAATAGAAAAGTTCTGTATGAATAGGAAAATTTATAACAACTATAAAATAAAGTAAACTTCTCCTTCATATCAAGCATATGAATGCGATGCATGCTAAATAATGCATTGAACTCAGTATGATAAAGCATTTGAAATGCATGAGTAATGTTGTCGAAATTACATACTAGTGCTATGCATCAATAAGATATGTTGAAAAAGGAGTGATATTTTCTCAAAACAAAGAAATAAAAACAGTGCTCCTATAGTGCTAAGCTTGTGAGCTTGTAATGGCTCACAAGAAAACCAGGTGGTTTATAAACAGACACCACCAAACTACATCCTCATTAGCTTAAGTTGAGTGGTGTTGCACATCCCCTCCATGAGCTATATGCCCATTAGGTACATGGGGATTCTATAAAGATTGGCTTGGAAGAGCACCTTTGTTTCTTAGGTTCAGTGAATTCGATATTTGGTTCAATTGTGTTTCAATTCTTTTAATAGCTTGATTATGTGCAATAATTTGGGGATTCAATTTTAATGTTGAATCTACTTTTTGCAGTAAGCTTGATATTTGTTTCTCAAAAGTTTGATCATGAACAGGTTGATTACGATTTACATTTAAAGAACAATTGTTCATTGCATTTTGTTTAATAAAAGATTGTCCTACAGATTGAGGTGATTGTTGGCCTAGATTTTTCCATGAAAAGTTAGGATGGTTCCTCCACCTAGGATTATAAGTAGAATTGAAATTTGAGTTGTTATGTTGATTATAGAATAAAGCATTAACATTTTTAGAGTCATTTAAGATAGGATAGTCTTCTACAACATGACCTATGGCAAAACAACTTGTACATTTAGGCATGGTAGGCTCAGTCTTTTGTTTAAGCTATAACTCATCAATTTTATGTATCAAGCTAGCCATCTTAGCCTTTAAAGCAATATGTGGTTCAACAACATGAACTCCTCTAGGGGTAGGAATTTATTCTTGACTTACTTCAGCAGCACTCTCCCATTAGGTAGTTCTTTTGGCTAGATCTTCTAAAAATTTCTAAGTATTATCTATTCCTTGGTTTAGAAATCCATTTTGACTCAAAGATTCTAAGAGTGTCTTGGTGTGATAGTCAATCCCTTCATAAATAATTCAGATTTGGGTCACTCTCTCTACTCCATGATGAGGGCATTGAGCTAGGAGATCTCGAAACCTTGCAAAATATTTCCAGAAAGGTTCTTCTGGTTTCTGTCAACAATTTAAAATTTCATTTTCCTTTTAATTGTGACATGCATTGGATAGTATTTTCCTAGAAATTCAGAACAGAATTGATTCCATGTGATAATTGAATTTGATTGTAAACTATATAACCATCTTTTTGCACTATCTTTTAAAAAGCTATCCTCCCGATGCCTCAGAAAGGTTCCCGGGATGAGGCTGTCGGCATGCATCGTTGCTGACGTCGACCGTCCGGGTGTATGAGTATGTACACCCCGATGGTTCCCTTTTACTGGGAGGAGCAAAGTTGCCCTCCCGATGCCCCGAAAAGGCTTCCGGGATTAGGCCGTCGGTGTGCATTGTTGCCGACGCCAGCTGTCCCGGTGTATGAATATGTACACCCTGACGGTTCCCTTTTTCTAGGAGGAGCAAAGCTGCCCTCCCGATGCCCCGGAAAGGCTTCCAGGATGAGGCCGTCGGCATGCATCATTGTCGATGCCTGCTGTCCGGGTGTATGAGTATGTACACCCCAACGGTTCCCTTTTACTGGGAGGAGCAAAGCTGCCCTCCCGATGCCCCGGAGAGGCTTCCGGGATGAGGCCGCTGGCATGCATCCTTGCCGGCCCTGGCCAAATGGGCAACATGCGCTCTTGTCCCCAGTCAAGGAGGCAAAATGTGACACAGTAGCTGGTACCTTTAGCCGGCAATCCGACAGTCCAGCTAGCTGCCTCACCCGACCTTCAGCTCTTCAGCTAACGGTCCGTAAAGGTGACCGCTGTGTCTTTCTCTCTCCCATTTATCGTCAAACCCCGTGCGAATCCTTGCATTGGTCGACCCTCACTTGCTTTTACTGGAAGGAATAAGACTATTCCTCCCGATGCCCAAGAAAGTCTTCCAGGATGAGGCCATGTGTGGTCGGACTAACTGTCGTGGTTTTCCATTTTTAGAGTCAAAGAGAGACCGGGATTGCCCGGGCTATTTGGGGGTACCTAACACCTTCCCCAATAGTACTCTGAGTCCCGTATCCAGTTCTCTCATGTTTTGTATAGTTGTACCCTCTCTTTCATCTGGCTATCACTCGGAAGCCCATGGGTTTCCACCAGCCCCGCCGACGGATGGATCGAGGTACAGAGAATTGAAAGGTGTTTGTGTGAGCGCATCACCACGTGGGGGAGATGGCTCCTTGAATGGAGTCGCCACCTTATTTTTGGGTAGAAAATAAGGAAAATCGGATGGGGAAGTGTCTTTCCACCATCAAAATGATAAAACCACGGGAATGACATAAAATTGTGTAACAATATATGAAACATGAGAGAACTGGATACGGGGCTCAGGGTACTGTTGGGGAAGGTGTTAGGCACCCCTAGACAGCCCAGGCAATCTCAGCCTCTCTCTGGCTCTAAAAACGTAACACCACGACAGTTAGTCCGGCCACACATGGCCTCATCCTGGAAACTTTCTAGGGCATCAGGAGGAATAACCTTATCCCTTCTGGTGAAAACAAGTGGGGGTCGATCAATGCTAAGATTCGCATGGGGTCCGATGATAAATGGGAGAGAGAAAGACACAACGGTCACCCCTACGAATCTCTCAGCCGAAGAGCTGAAGGTCGGGTGAGGCAACCAGATGGGCCACCGAACAGCCAGCTAAAGGTACCGGCTACCGTGTCACATCCCCCTCCCTGACTGGAGACAAAAATCCACGTTCCTCGCTTGGCCAGGGCCGACACGGATGCATGCTGGTGGCCTCATACCGGAAGCCTCTTCCGGGCATCGGGAGGGCAACTTTGCCCCTCCTGGAAATCGGGAACCGTCGGGTTATACATGCTTGTGCGCCCGTGCAACCGCCGCTGGCAAGGATGCATGCCGGTGCGTCATCCTGGAAACCTTTCCTGGGCATCGGGAGGGTAGACTTACACCTCCCAGAAAAATAGGAATCGTCGGGTCGTATACGTTCGTACACCCGAGCGACTGCTGCTGACAAGGATGCATGCTGGTGGTGTCATTCCAAAAAAATTTTCGGGGCATCGGGAAGGTAGACTTACATCTCCCGAGAAAATGGGAATCGCCAGGTTGTACTTGTTCGTACACTCGAGCGGCCGCCGCCGGCAAGGATGCATGTCGGTGGCGTCATCCCGGAAACTTTTTTGGGGCATCGGGAGGGTAGACTTACATCTCCTGGGAAAATGGGAACCGCCAGGTTGTTCTTGTTCGTAAACCCGGATGGCCACCACCGGTAAGGATGCATGCTAGTGGCGTCATCCCGGAAACCTTTTTGGGGCATCGGGAGGGTAGACTTACACCCCCCATGAAAAATGGGAACCGCCAAGTTGTACTTGTTCGTACACCCGAACGGCCGCTGCCGGCAAGGACGCATGCCGGTGGCGTCATCCCGGAAACCATTTCGGGGCATTGGGAGGGTAGACTTACACCTCCCGAGAAAAATGGGAACCGCTGGGTTGTACTTGTTGGTACACCCGAACGGCCACCGCCGGCAAGGATGCATGCTAGTGGCATCATCCTGGAAATCTTTCTAGGGCATCGGGAGGGTAGACTTACACCTCCTGGGAAAATGGGAACCGCCGGGTTGTACGTGTTCGTACACCCGAACAGCCACCACCAGCAAGGATGCATGCCAGTGGCGTCATCCCGAAAATCTTTCCAGGGCATCGGGAGCGTAGACTTACACCTCCCAGGAAAATGGGAACCGCCGCGTTGTACGTGTTCGTACACCTGAACAGCCACCGTCGGCAAGGATGTTTGCCTATTGCGTCATCCTAGAAACCTTTCCGGGGCATCAGGAGGGTAGACTTACACCTCCAGGGAAAACATGCGGAAATCGGATAAAATGCATAAAACGCATAAAACCCAACAGAAGGGTCGCAACCGAACCGAACTCGACCGTGCCGGGAGGGTGGCTACGGGTACCTTTGGATGTGTCTCTAAAAGAATGATACCCGGGTCCGTCCGTAAAACGACGAGGACGGAAGGGCTTACCTGTAGGGAGTCATCGGCAAGGATCGGAAGTCCTTGCTCCGGTGCGGCGAGAGGGCGCCGGGGCTCCGAGCAGCTCTCCTCCTTCAAAACTTCCAGCCGGTGTCTTCTCCAAGGGGTAAAAAGTGTGCCTTTATGGGAGGGGGGAGCCCTCTTTTTATAGGGGGTTACCTTCCTTCTTTGGAGGACCCGAAGATGGAAGGCGGCGCATGTCTTGGTTCAATCATGCTGTCCACGTGATTGATTGATTGTGAGATTTAAGTGATTAAATCTTGTCCTATCTCTCTAATTGATTCGCCTTACCTTTCTGGGTAATTAACCGGCAGCTGCTACGTGGCAGGCGGATGCCAGTTAGTTCTACCCGGCTACCTCACGAAAGGGAGTATGTTGGCTTAGTTGGGTGTTTTGGGGAGCCGACTTCCGGATTTTTCTACCGGTTTGCCGACGGCAGGTCGGCTAGTCCCCCGATCCTTCTGACTAAGTAGGGGTTTTTTGGGAGTTGGCTGTCGGGTTTTTGTACCAGTTTTCCGGTGGCAGGCCGGCTGATTCCCCGACCCTTCTGTTCAAATGTGGGTTTTAGGGGAGTCGGTTGTCGGGTTTTTGCACCGGTTTGCCGGCGGCAGGCCAGCTGGTTCCTCGAACCATCTACGCAAATGTGGGTTTTTGGGGAGTCGACTGTCGGGTCTTTGTACCGGATTGCCGGCGGTGGGCCGGCTGGTTCCCTAAACCATCTGTGCAAATGTGGGTTTTTGGGGAGCCGACTGCCGGATTTTTGTATCGACATGCCTGTGGCTGGCCGGCTGGCCCCCCAATCCATACGTTTAAGTATGGGTTTCGAGGAGCCAGCTGCCGGGTTTTCTTACCGGTTTGCCAGCGGCGGGCTGGCTGGCCACCTGATCCATATGTTTAAGTATGGGTTTCGAGGAGTCGACTGCCGGGTTTTCTTACCGGTTTACCGGCAGCGAGCTGGCTAGCCACCTGATCTATACATTTAAGCATGGGGTCAATAGAATGCCCCTCCCTAGGAGAGGTTGTATGACCTTGGTGGAAGGAAACCGATGTCCTAGGGTTGAATGACCCTCCATGCGTGAGTGGTAAATAATGCAAGGTTTTCACACTTTGTGAATATGCATCACTCGTTAAGAATTAGACTTTCCTGGAAGGTGCGTCAGGAAAAGTTTTGAGAGGTTCAGAGAGGATGTACTCTAAACTGGGATAACTGGACTTATACTCTCGGTATCTTAACTAAGAGTCGCTTTGGTAGTGTGGACTTACACTCCTGCTTGCCTAACTATAAGATGCTAGAAAATGGCGGGTCAGACTTATACTTCTGGTCGCCTGGCCAGAAGATGCCTTAACAGGGATGGACTTACATTCCCGGTTGTTCAATCGTAAGCCGCCTTAAAAATGGGGGTCGAACTTATACTTCTAGTCGCCTAACCAGAAAATGCCTTAACGGCGATGGACTTACACTCCCGGTTGTTTAACCGGAAGCCGCCTTAAAATGGGGGTCAGACTTATACTTCCAGTCACCAATCCAGAAGATGTCTTGACAGGGATGGACTTACACTCCCGGTTGTTCAACCGGAAGTTGCCTTAAAAATGGTGGTTGGACTTATACTTCTAGTTGCCTAACCAGAAGATGCCTTAACGAGGATGGACTTACACTCCCGGTTGTTTAACCGGAAGCCGCCTTAAAATGGGGGTCAGACTTATACTTCCGGTCGCCTAACCAGAAGATGCCTTAACGGGGACAGACTTACACTCCCAATTGTTCAACCGGAAGCCACCTTAAAAATGGGGGTCGGACTTATACTTCTGGTCGCCTAACCAAAAGATGCCTTAACGGGGATGGACATACACTCCCGGTTGTTCAACCGGAAGCCGCCTTAAAAATGGGGGTCGGACTTATACTTCTGGTCGCCTAACCCGAAGATGCCTTAACGGGGATGGACTTACACTCCCGGTTGTTTAACCAGAAGCCACCTTAAAATGGGGGTCAGACTTATACTTCCGGTCGCCTAACCAGAAGATGCCTTGACGGGGATGGACTTACACTCCCGGTTGTTCAACCGGAAGCCGCCTTAAAAATGGGGATTAGACTTATACTTCCGGTCACTTAACCAAAACATGCCTTAATGAGGATGGACTTACATTCCCGGTTGTTTAACCAGAAGCCGCCTTAAAATGAAAGTCGAACTTATACTTCCAGTCGCCTAACCAGAAGATGCCTTAACGGGGATGGACTTACACTCCCAGTTGTTCAACCGGAAGACACCTTAAAAATGGGGGTCGGTCTTATACTTCTGGTCGCCTAACCAGAAGATGCCTTAAACTTACCGGCTGACCAGGTGGTTGAGATGTTGGAGCGGATGGAGGCTTGAGAGGCCGATCGGGAGCGTTGGAAGGTCGGGTGCCGGAGGGATAGTGACGTGGACCATCCTTACGTACCCTACACTTCTTCCTTATCTTTGTGTGATGCGGCGTTTTAGTCGGATCGTAGGTAGCGACGTCTGGCACTCCGAGTCGGGTATTGTGCAGCTGCAACTCCTTCGCTCCGCAGGTGTTTGCTCTATCTAGGTCGCTATGTTTTAGGAGCGGCTACCGGTTGATTTACCCAGCAACCGTCTATTTCTCTGCGTGACGTCTCATCTGGCACGGGTTGTGGTACTGGTGCCCAGCTGTCTGAGCTGGGCGGTGAGCTTGGGCAAGCCTCCGTCGTTCCTGCACGGAACGGTTAGTGTTCTAGCGTGGGTTGCGTTGAGGAGTCGACCATCCCTGGGTACTGGTGGCGGCGGCCGGCTAATTTACCCGACGCCCCCCTCTTTTTCCATGTGACATCTCACCTCGTGCGGGTTTTGGTCCGAGTGGTCATATCTCCTAAGCGGCAGCCGGCTGAATTATCCGACTGGCTTGTTCACCTGCACACTCGTTTGTATTTTAGTTTCCAAAGGTGAGGAGGGAGTGTTGTTCCCTCCTCTTATCTGTGAATATCTGTGGTGAGTTGTGTGAGGAAGTTGGGACACTCTCTGGTGACTCTCTTTCCTGTGTTTCGTCTTGTTGGCTTTGTAAAGAAAAGGGGCTTCAAGCGGCTACTTGCGATGGAGTCCGCGCAAGGTAGCTGTTCCAACCCAATTGTGCTATCTGGTCCTGCAGGGGAATGGAAGGTGTCTCACCTCACATCAAATGACAACCGCTCGAACATTCACACATGTGAGTTTGGAAACGTGGTTCCCTTGTCTGTCGAAAATGACCCTCAGGCGACAAAGACGAGTCAAGAGGAGAGATCTGAGAGTTGTCCTTCTGCCCATAGTGATGCTGATTCTTCCTCATGAGTTCACTCTGGGGTTGTAGAGATAATAGATAGAACTATGCGGGTTCCAGAAACGTGGGCATCGGAACCCGGGGGTGGAAGCGACTTTCAGCGGGATGCCAAGCCCAATGCTACTGAGGACGTAGCTACTGGCAGGTCTTTTTTAAGGGATGCCAAGCCCTCTGTTGATGACTTAGCTGGGATGTCAAGCCCTAGGATAAGAGAAAAAGGGAGAAGTGGGTGTCAGCAAATGGGTTTCGGCACCCGATTGTGTTGGCAGACTTCGATGGGTTGCCAAGCCCTGAAAGAACGGGATACTTGGTCAATCGCAACAAAGCCAAGTATTGGACTGCCAACAAACGGCAGAATCCTAAGATCTACCCTTCCCTTACACAGGAGTCCATATGCTTTCAGGACCCAGCAATAAGTAATTTTTCCTTTTCTTTTTTCTTTTTCTTTTTCCCTTTTTTTTTCTTTTCCCTTTTCTCTTTTTTTTTCCTTTCTCTTTTTGTTTTATTTTTCTTTTTTCTTTTCTCTCTTCTTTTCTATTGAAGAAGGATTCTAGCCACTGACTTTTCTTCTTCTCTTTTTTTTTTTGTTCTTTTCTATTACAAAATAGAAGATAAGAAAACTGAATAAAAGAATGCTACTAGCCCTCCCCACGTGCTATTGGCAAGTAAAATAACCTGACGTTGTCGCAGTGGGTGCACCAAGGGGGAATACCTTACCTAGAGGGAGCCGAAGGTTGTGATCTCCCTCATTGTCGGGTGGCACTCGGGCTAAGTAAAAAATGGGAGGTTGGATACTCATTCGAGGGGAGAAGTGATCTCCCTTTGGTATCTCGTAACCACTCAGATTCAGCAAAGACCATGGGGATATGGATGAACCTAGATTACTCACCCTGTTCCATCTTTGTGCCATTGGAGTTAAACAAGATGGGCACTCAGGTTTTTGATGTAGAAATCTGGATGTACTTGGTGTCACTCCTGGGGTCGGTAGTTCGTCCCAGAGGTCCGGATAGCACTTCTTGAGTTAGATGTGCCGCCTGCTGCGACAAACTATTCTCACCGCCGGTTGTGGATGCGGCTACCAGGTATGTCAAAGGTGCAAGCAGGTGGTGGGTCGATTGGATGATGGAGTGTGTAAGTATTGGGCAACAGGCTGTGGATGACAGCTGGGTCATTTTCTGGCTTCCGGGTGTTTCTTTCTATGAATGGTGAGCTGGTTGTTTCGTGGTTTTGAGACTGAGAGGGACGCAGGCATGTTCCGGCAGATTGTGACCCGGAACACATACAAACATTTGGGATGAAGATTTCGGCTAGCTCTGCCGACCCTCTTCCTTTCCAATATGGACGAGGCAAGATGACTAAAGAGTGGGACCTGCTTATCATGTGTGCATCGTGCGTGCATCGTGCGACGTGTGAGTCATAAGAGGGAATTCACCGAGGAAAGGAGTGTACCTATCCGAACCGGATCTCTCAGTCAGTCGGTGGAGAGTCAGACGGAGACGTTGGTCGCCGGTTTGTCTGAAGACGGTGGCCGTGATGAGCCTCGGTTGGGTACATGACGTGCTTGTCACGTTCAACCATAGGGAGCTGGCCTCTCAGTCAACTGGCGGGGTGTCGGTCTGAGACACCGGTGGCTAGCCTGTCTGAAGGCGGCGACCGTGATGAGCCCCGATCAAGTACGTGACGTGCTTGTCACGTACGGCCATGGGGAGCTGGCCTCTCGGTCAGCTAGCAGGGTGTCAGTCTGAGACACCGATGGCCGGCCTGTCTGAAGGTGGTGGCCATGATAAGCCCCGATTGGGTACATGACGTGCTTGTCACGTACAACCACGGGGAGCTAGCCTCTCGGTCAACTGGCAGGGTGTCAGTTTGAGACACCGGTGGCTGGCCTATCTAAAGGTGGCGGCCATGATGAGCCCCGGTCGTGTACGCGACGTGCTTGTCACATACAGCCACACGGAGCTGGCCTCTCGGTCAGCTAGCAGGGTGTCAGTCTAAGACACCAGTAGCGGACCTATCTGAAGGCGGTGGCCATGATAAGCCCCGGTTGGGTACATTACGTGTTTGTTACATACAGCCACGGGGAGCTGGCCTCTCGGTTAGCTGGCGGGGAGTTGGTTTGAGACACCGGTGGCCGGCCTATCTGAAGGCGGCAGCCATGATGACCCCCGGTTGCGTACACGACGTGCTTGTCACATACAGCCACAGGGAGCTAGCCTCTCAGTCAGCTGGCAGGGTGTCGATTTGAGACACTGGTGGTCGGCCTATCTGAAGGCAGCGGCCATGATGAGCCCCGATCACGTATGCGATGTGCTTGCCACGTATAGCCATGGGGAACTGGTCAGCTTGTGAGGATCTGGCCTATTGAGTCTTACCATCGGTGAAACAGGATCGAGGGGCAGACTATACGTCTTCTGGAGCAGCTAGCGGATTTCCTAGTGGAAGTGCCGGTGGCCGGTGGAAAGGGGAGGTCATCGTCATACTAGTGGAGAATTATTACCACCCAAGGCAATCTATGGCCTTTGTAGTGCCTTCCGAGTCGCAACACCCAACACTAGAGCCAGCTACCACCTCACCACCCGATCTCTAGAACCCAACCACCTTTGACTATCTGTCCAGGCGCATGGAACCTTGGGAGGACAACTCGCCTTGGGAGGACTATCTATCCAAAGTTCCTCTCAGTTTGCTACAATTTTTCGGGGAATCTCCGGCATGCACTAAGGGTCCAACCCTTCACCAACCTCCCTCGCCATCGCCCATCCTACGGGGAGGAACTTTGGAAACAAACGCTATGTCCAACTGGTTTGTGCAAGGAAAGGGGACAACAAGGCTTGCAGGTCATCAACATTAAGAGGCAAGCTAACGACTTCCGGGCGACTCATGCTGGAACCTGCTCCTTCAACGATGGGGCTTGGCATCCCACGCACAAGTGTGCCGGTAGCTGCACCCTCAGCAGCCCTCGACTTGGCAACCTGACCAAGTCAGCCGAGACTTGGCAATCATACCAAGTATCTTGCTCAGCACCAAGAACAACAGCAGAGAATCCTCTGGTCACCAGTACAATCATCTAGAAATCATCAACACTCGATAGGGGTGCCACATCAAGGAGTCGGGATAGCTGGCCTACTCAGTCTGGGCAACATCTTCCACAAGCAGAATACTAGTCAACATCACGGGGTAGAACTAGGGGCATTTTGCCCCTCCTCTGCCACGGCCACTCGAACAAGCGAACGTGACTAGTCCACTACATCCTCATCCAAGACTTCACCAAGTTTGCCCCTCCTATCGACATGGTCGCCGGTCCCTACCACAGGGGTAGAACTAGGGGCATTCTACCCCTCCCCCTCATACGCTTAGTGGCCAGAGCAGCAGACAGAGCCCGACGGCATGACACCTCAAGCAGATAGGTACGGCAAGTTCGTCACTATCTCCTCCGTAGCATTCCCGGGGTTCACCACCATGTCGAACCAGTACACCTACCCGGCACCCAGCCAGGAGACCACGGATGCCGCTCCCACCAGGTCCATCATCCAGCACCCCTTCAACTTGAGGGTCAGCAAGCCGTAGAAGACCTTAACGATCCCCACTTGCAAGATCAAGAACTTGAAAAGGTCGGTTCGTAGGTCCAACCGCTCGAGTCTACCAGTATAATGTCTACTGACAAAATTGAACTTGTAAACCTTGGGGATGAACAACATCAAAAAGAAACGAAAATTAGCAAAGAGGTAGCCGAGCCCTATCGGCAACAACTCCTCGTGCTCCTGCGAGAATTTGTGGAAGTGTTTGCATGGGGTTATGAAGACATGCCCAGTTTGGATGAACGGGTAGCGATCCACCGACTACCCCTCAAACCGAGAGCCCACCCTGTGAAGCAAAAAGCTTGATGGATGAGATAGGAATGGGCCCAGAAGCTGAAGGAGGAAGTTCACAAGCAGTTGAACGTTCGGTTCCTCCAGCAGATCTTCTACCCGGAATGGGTGGCAAACATGGTACCCATCCCAAAGAAGGACAGGCGGGTACACATGTGTGTCGACTATCAAGACCTCAACAAGGCTAGCCCCAAGGATGACTTCCCACTACCACACATAGATGTCTTGGTAGATGACGCCGCCAAGTACAGGGAGTATTCTTTCATGGACAGATTCTCCGGATACAACCAAATCCTCATGGTAGAGGAAGACAAGGAGAAGACCGCGTTCACAACCCCTTGGGGCGTCTTCTGTTATAAGGTGGTGCCATTCGAGCACAAAAATGCTAGTGCTACTTACCAAAGAGCCATGACCACCCTCTTCCATGACATGATGCACAAAGAAGTTGAAGTCTACGTCGATGATATGGTAGTAAAGGCACGCACTCATCAGCAGCATCTCAAGCACTTGAGAAGATTGTTTGAGCGCCTAAAGAAGTACAAGCTCAGGTTAAACCCATCAAAATCAACATTTGGGGCCACCATCGGAAAACTCCTCGGCTTCATCATCAGCAAACAGGGAATTGAGGTAGATCCCGACAAGGCAAAGGAAATTTTAGACATGCCTCCCCCACAAACGGAACAACAGATTTGAAGCTTATTGGGAAGGCTGCAATACATCAGGCGCTTCATCTCACGCCTCACGTCGATTTGCGAACCCTTCTTCAAGTTATTGAAGAAAAATTCCAGCATCGCATGGACAGCAGAATGCTAAGTCGCCTTTGACCACATCAAGCAGCAACTATCCTAGCAGCCAATTCTTATGCCACCTCATCCCGTGCGGTCGCTCTTTCTATACATGTCGGTCACAACTTCTTCCGTGGGCACAGTGTTGGGCCAACATGATACTACCGGCAAAATCGAGCAAGCCATATACTACCTTAGTAAAAAAAATTACTGAGGTAGAAGAACGGTATGAGCTGATAGAAAAATACTGTCTCTCATTGGTTTGGACAGTGAAAAAGCTGCGACACTACCTGGTGGTCTATCCGGTTTTGTTGCTTAGCCGCCTGGATCCCCTGCGCTACCTCTTCAACCAGCCAGTGTTGGTGGGCAGGTGCGTAAAATGGCAAATGCTCCTTGCCGAGTTCGACATCCAATACGTATCCCAGAAATCCATGAAGGCCCAAGCCATGGTCAACCAGCTAGCACACCAGCCCTTGCCAGATTATCAACTGTTGGAGGATTCGTTCCCAGATGAGCCTGTCTTCACCATTGATGAGCTGGATCCAAACCAGCCGGATGTTGACCAGCCAGAACCCCATACCCTGTACTTCGATAGAGCGCTCAACACCAAAGGCCACAGGGTGGGGGTCGTCCTAGTGGATCCCCAAGGACGGATGTTGCCCGTCTCACAACTAGACTCTTTGACGGGTGTGTGACTCAGCCTGAGGCATGTACGGTTATGCAGGAAATCCATGAAGGTGTTTGTGGATCCCACATGAACAGGATCCTTCTGGCGAAGAAGATCATGCTCCAAGGCTACTACTGGAGCACAATGGAGGCAGACTGCACAACTTACGTCCATCGTTGTCACCAATGCCAGGTTCATGGAAATCTCATCCACACACCCCCCAAGGAATTATACAACATGGCTTCCCCTTGGCCATTCGCCATGTGGGCCTTGGATGTGGTAGGTGTGATCAAGTTGACAGCCACCAATGCACACTGGTATATACTGGTGGCCATAGATTACTTCACTAGGTGGGGAAGCGGCATCCTACAAAACAGTCACGGCAGCTACCACCCAGAGGTTCCTGTGCAACCACATTATCACCTAGTGTGGCGTACCCTTCGAGGTGGTGACTGACAATGGCACCAACTTCATGGCCAAGTAGGTCACAGGCTACCTCGAGCAGTGCCATGTCCACCACCTAAGGGCATCCCCCTATAGGCCATAGATGAACGAAGTGGTCGAAGCGACTAACAAGACATTGGTTTGGATCCTCCAGAAGATGGTCCGGACACACAAAGACTGGCACGACCACCTCCAGTATGCACTCTGGGTGAATACGTCATCACCAAGACCATCAACGAAGGGGCCACCTACTTCTTTGATGAGGCCACCCAACAAGAGTTCGGTCTGGTCAATTTGTTGTAGTTGAAGAACTTCTACCCATAGACAACTTGACCGGGGTTCATCACGGCCACCGCCCTCAAACAAGCCGGCCACCGGTGTCTCAGACCGATGCCCTGCTAGCTGACCGAGAGGCTAGCTCCCCATGGTCGTACATGACAAGAACATCATGTACCCGACCGGGGCTCATCACAACTGCCACCTTCAGAGAGGCCGGCCACCGGCATCTCAGACCGACACCCTGCCAGCTAACCGAGAGACCAGCTCCCCGCGGCCATACGTGACAAGCACGTCACGTACCTGATTGGGGCTCATCACGACCGCCGCCTTCAGACAGGCCGGCCACTGGTGTCTCAAACCAACACCCTGCCAGCTGACCGAGAGGCCAACTCCCCACGGTCGTACGTGACAAGCACGTCGCGTACCCGACCGGGGCTCATCACGGCTGTCACCTTCAAACAGGCCAACCATCAGCGTCTCAAATCGACACCCTACCAGCTGACCGACAGGCCAGCTACCCGCAGCCATATGTGACAAACACATCACATACCCGACAGGGGCTCATCACAGCCGCTGCCTTCAGACAAGCCGGCCACCGGCATCTCAGATCAATGCCCTGCCAGCTAACCGAGAGGCCAGCTCCCCATGGTCGTACGTGACAAGCACGTCACGTACCCGACCGGGGCTCATCACAGTTGCCTCCTTCAGACAGGCCGGCCACCGGTGTCTCAGACCGACACCTTGCCAGCTGACCGAGAGGACAACTCCCCACAGCCCTACATGACAAGCACGTTGCGTACCCGACCAGGACTCATCATGGCCGCCACCTTCAGATAGGCCAGCCACCGGCATCTCAGACTGACGCCCAACTAGCTGACCGAGAGGCCAGCTCCCCATGGCCACCACCTTTAAACAGGCCAACCATCGGTGTCTCAAACCGACACCCTGCTAGCTAATCGAGAGGCCAGGTCCCCGTGGCCGTACGTGACAAGCACGTCACATACCCAACCGGGGCTCATCACGGCCGCCGCCTTCAGACAGGCTGGCCATCGGTGTCTCAGACCGACACCCCGCCAGCTAACCATGAGGCAAGCTCCCCGTAGCCATATGAGACAAGCACGTCGCGTACCTGACCGAGACTCATCACGGCCACCGCCTTCAAACAGGCCGGCCACCGGCATCTCAAACCGACGCCCCACTAGCTGACCAAGAGGCTAGCTCCCCACGGCCGCCACCTTCAAACAAGCCAGCCATCAGTGTCTCAGACTGACACCCTGCCAGCTGACCAAGAGGCCAGCTCCCGACGGCCGTACGTGACAAGCACGTCGCATACCTGACCGAGGCTCATCACGGCCACTGCCTTCAAACAAGCCAGCCACCGACGTCTTCGTCTGACCCTCCACCAACTGACCAAGAGGTTAGCTCTGGACAGGTATGCTCCTTTCCTCGGTGAATCCCCTCGCATGACTCACATGTCGTACTATGCACGCACGATAGGTAGGTCCCTCCTTCCGATCGTCCTGCCACGTTGGTACTGGGAAGAAGAGGGTCGACAAGGCTAGCCAAACTATCACCTCGAAAATTGGCATGATTTTTGGCTCTCCATCTGCCGGAAAGTACTCGTGCCCCTCTCCATCTCACCACCACAAAACATCTGGGTCACCGTTCGTCAAAAGAAACACCAGGAAGCTGGCAAACGACCCGACCCTCCTCCACAACATGTTGCCCCAATACTTACGCACTCCACCACCCAACCGGCCTTCCACCATCTGCCGCATCCAAGATACCCGATAGCCACATCCACAGCCAGCGGTGAGAACAGTTTGCAACAATAGGAGGCATATCCGGCTCAAGAAGTGCTATCCAGACCTTTGGGATGAACTACTGACCCAAGAGTGATATCAACTACATCCGGGATACCACACTACAAACCCGAGCATCCAAACTTTTAGCTCCAACGGCGTCAAGGCAAAACAAAGTGAGTAATCCAGGTTTGTCCTTATCACCATGGTCTTTGCCGATTCCAAGCGGTTATGAAGTACTGGTGGGAGATCTCTTCTCCCCCCGCGAATGAGTATCCAACCTCCCATTTTTACCTAGCCTAAGTGCCACCCAACAATGAGGGAGATCACAAACTTTGGCTCCCTCTAGGTAAGGTATTCCCCTTGGACCCAACCATGACAATATCGGGTTATTCTGCTTGCCAACAGCACATGGGGAGGGCTAGTGGTACTCTTTTATTCAATTTTTTTATTTCGATCTACTATTTTGTGAAAGAGAAAGAATAGCAAAAAGAAAAAAAAGAAAAAAGAGAAAAATGAAGAAGAAGAAAAGTCAGTGGCTAGAATCCTTCTTCCAGGAAAAACGAGAAAAAAAAAAAAAAAAGGAAAAGAAAAAGAAAAGAAAAGAAAAGTTACTTATTGCTGAGTCCTAAAAGTATATGGACTCCTGTGTCAGGGAAGGGTAGATTTTAGGATTCCGTCGGCTGTTGGTAGTCCTATACCTGACTTGTCACGATTGACCAAGTATTCCCTTCTTTCAGGGCTTGGCAACCAATCGAAGTCCGCCAATACAACCAGGTGCCGAAACCCATTTGCCGACACCCACTTCTCCCTTTTTCTCTTGTCCTAGAGCTTGACATCCCAACTAAGTCATCAAGATAGGGCTTGGCATCCCTCACAAAAGACCTGCTGGTAGCTGCATCCTCAACAGCATTGGGTTTGGCATCCCGCTGAAAGTCGCTTCCACCCCCGTATTCCGATGTCCACATTTCCAAAACCCGCACTACTCTATCTGTCATCCTTGCACCCCAGAGTGAACTTGTGAGGAAGAATTAGCATAACTATGGGCAAAAGGACAACTTTCGGATCTCTCCCCTCGACCTGTCTTGATTGCCTAAGGGTCACTTCCGCTGGACAAAGGAACCACGTTTCCAAACACACCTGTGTGAATGTCCAGTGGTCCCCTTTTGTTGTGAGGTGAGCCACCAATCATTCCCCTATAGGTTCAGATAGCACCATTGAGTCAGAACAGCCACCTTGCACGGACTCTATCACAGGTAACCACTTGAAAAGTCCCCTCACCTTTTCCGCGCCACTATTCCTAAAAACATCAGTGAATAAACTTGGCACCCGCTGCCTTTATAGAACCCATGAGGCAGGACACGAGAGGAAGGACCACAAAGAAATGTCTCAACACCTGCACACATCTTTTATACACGGATAAGGGGAAGAAACAACACTTCTTCCCCACCCTCAGAAACTAATGTACGAATGAGTGTACAGGTAAATAAGCTAGTCGGGTCAATCAACCGGCTGCCACTTAAAAGACGTGGTTACTTGCAGATGGCCGGTGCCTTGGCCATGTCCAACATCAAGACAACGACCATTCCTCGCAGGAAAGAAGGAGAACCGCCCTCGTGCGTGGCCCAGCTTAGGCAGCTAGACACTGGAACAAGGACTCATGCCAGACATGCCATCATGGGGGGAAATGGCTAGTTGCTGGGTAAACCAGTCGGCAGCCGCTCGCTGGACACGGCAACCCAAACGGAACAAAACACCCACAGAGCGAAGGGTTGCGATCTCGCGATACCCAGCCTAGAGTACCAGAGGCCGCTACCTGTGATTTGCCTACAACGCTAACTAACATGAAGGTAAGACTGATCGATGGGGAGAGGGAACAACAGGTTGTCCAGTACCATCAACCGGCAACTGCCATAACGATCCGGCTTATGCAAGCACCCGGCACTTCTTCCGTGCTACGAATGCCCTCTCCGTATCACTACCTCGCACCTTACTCGCATACACGCACAAATTCTTGGGAATGCAATCCATAGGAAATATTTCGTTAAATACGATTGATATTATTTAGATAATTCCTTAGACTACAGACATGAGACAACAGGCTGTGGGTACACAAGGTCAGTCTGCGTCACTGTCCCTCTGGTGCCCGAACCTCCGACACTCAAACTTTCGGTGCTCCCGTTCAATCTCCCGGGCCTCCATCCGCTCCAGCAAGCTGACCAGCTGGTCCTCATGGTTCATCAACCGCACAAGGACGTCATCCCGGGTGTTAAGGCAGTCTATCACTGTGTGCAAATAGTCACTCAGCAGGGACTCCATGGTAGACTCACCAGCAACTACACTCTGACCCGGAACTCCACCAGTGAATGGTGAAGTAGTCGGCCCCCAATTAAGCCAACATACTCCCCTTCGTGAGGAAGCCAGGTAGAACTAACCGGCATTCGCCTGCCATGTACCAACTACTGGTTAACTACCCAGAAAGGTAAGGTGAATCAATTAGAGAGATACGACAAGATTTAATCACTTAAATCTCACAATCAATCAATCACACGGACCGTGTGATTGAACCAAGACATGTGCCACCTTCCATCTTCGGGTCCCCCCAAAGAAGGAAGGTAAACCCTATAAAAAGAGGGCTCCCCCCTCCCATAAAGGAAGCTTTTTACCCCTTGGAGAAGATGCCGGTCAGAAGTTCTGAAGGAGGAGAGCCGCTCCGAGCCCCGACGCCCTCTCGCCGCATTGGAGCAAGGACTTCCGATCCCCACCGATGACTCCCTGTAGCTAAGCCCTTCCGTCCTCGTCATTTTACGTACGATTTTATGACATTTTTCTCAAGCCCCGACCATGCTAGTCCTTTCCCATGCAAGGGAAAGGTCAGAGGATGGACCCGAGTATCATTCCTTCAGAGACAGGCCGAAGGTACCGGCAGCCACCCTCCCAGCCGGGTGAATCCACCCAGCACGGTCAAGTTCGGTTCGGTCGCAACCCTTCTGTCGGGTCCATTTATGTGGAAACTTTGAGTTTCCCAGTGGCTTTTATGCGTTTAATCCGATTTCCACATGTTTTCCCGGGAGGTGTAAGTCTACACTCTCGATGCCCCGGAAAGGTTTCTAGGATGATGCCACCGGCAGACATCCTTGCCAACAGCGGCCGTTCGAGCGTACGAACACGTACAACCTAGCGGTTCCCATTTTCTCGGGAGACGTAAGTCTACCCTCCCGATGCCCTGGAAAGATTTTCGGGATGACGCCAATGGCATGCATCCTTGCTGGCAGCGGCCGTTTGGGTGTACGAACACATACAACCCGGCGGTTCCCATTTTCCCGGGAGGCGTAAGTCTACCCGCCCAATGCCCCGGAAAGATTTCCGGGATGATGCCACCGGCATGCATCCTTGCCGGCGGCGGTCGTTCGGGCTTACGAGCAAGTACGACCCGGCGGTTCCCATTTTCCTGGGAGGCATAAGTCTACCCTCCCAATGCCACTGGAAAGGTTTCCAGGATGACGCCACCGGCATACATCCTTGTTGGCGGTGGCCGTTCGGGTGTACGAACACGTACAACCCAGCGGTTCCTGTTTTCCCGGGAGGTGTAAGTCTACCCTCCTAATGCCCTGGAAAGGTTTCCGGGATGACGCCACCGGCATGCATCCTTGCTGACGGCAACCGTTCAAGTGTACGAACACGTACAACCCGACGGTTCCCATTTTCCCAGGAGGCGTAAGTCTACCATCCCGATGCCCCGGAAAGGTTTCCGGGATGATGCCACCGGCATGCATCCTTGCCGGCGACGGCCGTTCAGGCGTACAAACACATGTACGACCCAACGGTTCCCGATTTCCAGGAGGAGCAAAGTTGCCCTCCCGATGCCCCAAAGAGGCTTCCGGGGTGAGGCCACCAGCATACATCCGTGCCAGCTCTATCCAAGCGGGGAACATGAATTCCTTTCCCCAAGGAGGGGGAATGGGACACAGCAGCTGGTACCCTTAGCCGGCAGTCCAGCGGCCTAGCCGGCTGCCTCACCTGACCTTCAGCTCTTCGACTGAGAGGTCCGTAAGGGTGACCGTTGTGTCTTTCTCTCTCCCGTTTATCATCGGACCCCATGCGAATCTTCGCATTAGTCGACCCTCACTTGTTTTCACCAGAAGGGAAAAGGTTATTTGTCCTGATGCCCTAGAAAGCTTTTCCAGGATGAGGCCATGTGTGGCCGGACTAACTGTCGTGGTTTTCCATTTCTAGAGCTGGAGAGAGGCCGAGAATGCCCGGGCTGTCTAGTGGTGCCTAACACCTTCCCCAACAGTACCCTGAGCCCCGTATCCAGTTCTCTCATGTTACACGATTTTATGTGATTACCGTGGTTTTATCGTTTCGATGGTGGAAGGACACCTTCCCATCTAGTTTTCCTTCTTTTCAACCCAAAAATAAGGTGGCGACTCCATTCAACGAGCCATTCGCCCCACGTGGTGATGTGCTCACACAAACACCTTTCAATTCTCTGTACCTCGACCCATCCACCGGCCCCGCCAGATTAAAGTGCACCGGCAGCTGTGTCCTCAGCAGCCACCGACTTGGCAACCCGACCAAGTCTGCAGAGGCTCGGCAATCATATTGAGCATCTCCATTAGCACATGGCTTTCAAGTGACTCACTCTGGAACCCGCTCTTTTAACCCCCAGGCTTGGCATCCCACGCACAAGTATGCCGGTAGCTACGTCCTCAATAGCCTCCGACTCGGCAACCTGACCAAGTCAGCCAGGGCTTGACAACCCAACAAAGTCATCACTACTGGGCTTGGCATCCCACACACAAGTACGATGGCAACTATGTCCTCAGCAGCCACCGACATGGCAATCCGACCAAGTCGGCCCCAGCTTGGCAATCATACCAAGCATCTCAATCAGCACAAGGAACATCTGAGAACCATCCGATTATCGATACTCTCAGCAGGGCTACCGCACCACGGTAACACCCTCTATGAGTGGAGCACTAGCCAACATCACGGGGCAGAACTAGGGGCATTCTACCCATCCCCACCACACACACCTGGACAGGCGAATGTGACCAACTCGCCACTTCTTCTTCTGGGGTTTACTCAGCTTTCGCCTTCAAACCAACCGGCCGCCGGCACTTCCACCAGGAAACCCGTTATCTCCTCCAGAAGACCTGCACCTCAGGTCAGAACTAGGGGCATTCTTCCCCTCAATCCTGTTTCGTGCACTAAGCAATCGCCAATGGTGAGACTCAATGGGCCAGCTCCCCACAGTCATGAAAGATCAACTTGACCAAGGATGATAGCGGTCGCCGCCTCCAAACCAATCGGCCGCCGGCTTCTTGGACCAGCTCCCACAAGACCATGAAGGACGAACTCAACTGAGGATCAACGCGGCTGCCGCCTTCAGACAAGCATGCTGCCGGCCTCCCGAACCAGCTCCCCACGACCCTAAACAACCAACTTTTCCTTCTTGGGTTTTACTTAGCTTTTGCGTACTACCCAACCGGCCGCCGGCACTTCCACTAGGAAATCCGCTAGCTCCTCCAGAAGACCTACACCTCGGGGCAGAGCTAGGGGCATTCTGCCCCTCGGTCCCATTTCACCGATGGTAAGACTCAACAGGCCAGATCCTCACAAGCTAACCTGCTCCCCATGGCTGTACGTGGCAAGCACGTCGCGTACGTGACTGGGGCTCATCATGGCCGCCGCCTTCAGATAGGCCAGCCACCGATGTCTCAAACCGACACCCCTCTAGCTGACAGAGAGGCCAGCTCCCCGTGGCTGTACGTGACAAGAACATCATGTACCCAACCAGGGCTTATCATGGCCATCGCCTTTAGACAGGCCGGCCACCGGTGTCTCAAACCGACACCTTGCCAACTGACCGAGAGGCCAACTCCCCATGGCTGTACGTGACAAGCACGTCATGTACCCAACCAGGGCTTATCATGGCCGCCGCCTTCAGACAGGCCGGCCACCGATGTCTCAGACCGACACCCCGCTAGCTGACCGAGAGGCCAGCTCGCCATGGCTGTACATCACAAGTAGGTCGCGTATGCGACTGGGGCTTATCATGGCCACCACCTTCAAACAGGCCAGCCACCAATGTCTCAGACCAACACCCTACCAGCTAATCGAGAGGCCAGCTCCCCGTGGTTGTACGTAACAAACACATCATGTAGCCAACCGGGGCTTATCATGGCCGCCGCCTTCAGACAAGCCGACCACCGGTGTCTCAAACCGACACCCCGCCAGCTGACCGAGTGGCCAGCTCCCCGTGGCTGTACGTGACAAGCACGTCATGTACCCAACCGAGGCTTATCACGGCCACCGCCTTCAGACAAGCTGGCCACCGGTGTCTCAGACCGACACCCTGCCAGCTAACTGAGAGGCCCACTCCCCGTGGCCGTACATGACAAGCACGTCACGTACCCGACCAGGCTCATCACGGCCGCCGCCTTCAAACAGGCCAGTCACCGGTGTCTCAGACCAACACCCCGCCAACTGACCGAGGGGCCAGCTCCCCGTGGCTGAATGTGACAAGCACGTCATGTACCCAACCGGGGCTCATCACGGCCATCGCCTTCAGACAAGCCGATGACCGACGTCCCCGTCCAACTCTCCACTGACTGACTGAGAGGTCAGGTCCGGACAGGTACGCTCCTTTCCTCGGTGAATTCCCTCTTATGACTCACATGTCGCACGATGCACGCATGATGCACACGTGACAAGCAGGTCCCACTCTTTAGTCATCCTGCCTCATCCATATTGGAAAGGAAGAGGGTCAGTAGATCTAGCGAAAATCTTCATCCCAAATGTTCATATGTGTTCTAGGTCACAATCCACAGGAACATGCTCGCGTCCCCCTTAGTCTCAAAACCACGAAACAACCAGCTCACCATTCACCGGAAGAAACACCCGGAAGCTGGAAAATGACCCGGCCATCATCCACAACCTGTTGCCCAATACTTACACACTCCACCATCCAACCGGCCCACCACTGGCTGCCACCTCTGACATACCCGGCAGCTGCATCCACAGCCGACGGTGAGAACAGTTTGCAGTAGCAGGCGGCACATCTGACTCAAGAAGTGCTATCCAGACCTCTAGGACGAACTATCGACCCCAAGAGTGACACCAACTACATCCAGATTTCTATATCGAAAACTCGAGCGCCCATCTTGTTTAACTCTGATGGCACAAAGATCGAACAGGGTGAGTAATCCAGGTTCGTCCCAATCCCCATGGTCTTTGCTGATTCTGAGTGGTTACGAGATACCGACAGGAGATCACTTCTCCCCTCGAATGAGTATCCAACCTCCCATTTTTACCTAGCCCAAGTGCCACCCAACAATGAGGGAGATCACAACCTTTGGCTCCCTCTAGGTAAGGTATTCCCTCTTGGACCCAGCTGCGACAATGTCGGGTTATTTTGCTTGCCAACAGCACGTGGGGAGGGCTAGTAGCATTCTTTTATTCAGTTTTCTTATCTTCTATTTTGTAATAGAAAAGAACAAAAAAAAAAAAAGAGAAGAAGAAAAGTCAATGGCTAGAATCCTTCTTCAATAAAAAAAAAAGAGAAGAAGAAAAGTCAGTGGCTAGAATCCTTCTTCAATAAAAAAAAAAGAGAGAAAGAAAAAAGAAAAACAAAACAAACAAAAAAGAGAAAGGAAAAAGAAAAAAAAAGAGAAAAAGGAAAAGAAAGAAAAAAAAAAGTTACTTGTTGCTAAGTCATGAAAGCATACGAACTCCTGTGTAAGGGAAGGGTAGATCTTAGGATTCCGCCGTCTGTTGGCAGTCCAATACCCAACTTGTCGCAATTGACCAAGTATCCCCTTCTTTCAAGGCTTGGCAACCCATCGAAGTCCGCCAACACAATCGGGTGCTGGAACCCATTTGCCGACTCCCACTTCTCCCTTTTTCTCTTGTCCTAGGGCTTGACATCTCAGCTAAGTCATCAACAGAGGGCTTGGCAGACCTTACAAAAGACCTGCCAGCAGCTGCGTCCTCAGCAGCATTGGGGTTGGCATCCTACTGAAAGTCGCTTCTACCCCCGGGTTTCGATGCCCACATTTCCGAAACCCGCATGATTCTATCTGTCATCTCTACAACCCCAGAGCGAACTTGTGAGGAAGAATCAGCATCACTATGGGCAAAAGGACAACTCACGGATCTCTCCTCTTGACCTGCCTTTGTCGCCTGAGGGTCGCTTCCGACGGACAAGGGAACCACGTTTCCAAACTCACATGCGTGAATGTCCGAGTGGTTGTCTTTTGATGTGAGGTGAGACACCTTCCATTCCCTTGCAGGTCCAGATAGCACAATTGGGTCAGAACAGCTACCTTGCGCAGACTCCATCGCAGGCAGCTATTTGAAGCCCCATTTCTTTACAAAGCCAATAAGACAAAACACAGGAAAGAGAGTCACCAAAGAGAGCCCCAACTTCTTCACGCAACTCACCACAGATATTCATGGATAAGGGGAGGGAACAACACTCCCTCCTCACCTTTGGAAACTAATATACAAACGAGTGTGTAGGTGAACAAGCCAGTCAGATAATTCAGTAGGCTGCTGCTTAGGAGATACGGCAACCCGGACCAAAACCCGCACGAGGCGAGATGTCATGCAGAAAAAGAGGGGGGCACCGGGTAAATCAGCTGGCCGCCGCCACCAGTAAGCAGGGATGGTCGACTCCTCAACGCAACCCACACTAGAACACTCACTATTCTATGCAGGAACGAGGAAAGCTTGCCCATGCGCACCGCCCTGCTTAGACAACTGGACGCCCGGACCACAACCTGCATAAGATGAAATGTCACATAGAAAAAGAGAGAGCTGCTAGGTAAATCAGCCGGCCACCGCTCACCGATCACGGCTACCCAGGGACGGTCGACACCTCGACTCATCCCACGGCAGAATGCTAACTACTATTCGCAGGGACGAACAAGGACTTCTACGCATCGCCGAACTCAGACGGCTGGATGCCACAACAAGGATCAACGCTAGACGAAATGTTACGCGGGAGAAGGAAGGGCCGCCGAATAAACTAGCCAGCAGCTGCTCGCCAAATGCAGGTACCCAGAAGTAAGATCAACCAATGGTGAGAGAGGCTAGCCAGCCTCCACCAGCAAACCAATAAGAAAACCCGACAGCCGGCTCCTTGAAACTCATATTTAACGTATGGATCAGGTGGCTAGCTGGCCCACCGCCGAAAAACCGGTAAGAAAACCCGGCAGCCAGCTCCCCGAAACCCATACTTAAACATATGGATCGGGGGGCTAGCCAGCCCGCCGCTGGCAAACCGGTAAGAAATCCCAGCAGCTGGCTCCCCGAAACCCATACTTAAACGTATGGATCGGGTGGCTAGCTGGCCCGCCGTCGACAAACCGGTAAGAAAACCCAACAGCTGGCTCACCGAAACCCATACTTAAACGTATGGATCGGGTGGCCAGCTGGCCCGCCGCCGGAAAACCGGTAAGAAAACCTGGCAGCCGACTACTAGATTCCCACCATGGTAGGTACACGAGGCTAATCCTCATCAGTAGTCCTCCGGGAGTCAAACCTCTAGGGCTCGAACCTACGGGGCTTGAACCTCTGACGGTCCCGCCTCCACTGCTCTCATGCTTCCTCCCGACGCTCCATCCACTCCAATAGGTGGACCAACCAGTCCTCGCGGCTCATTATCCGGATGAGGACTTCATCGCAGGCGTTGACATGCTCTACCACCGTGCGCAAGCAGTTGATGAGTAGCAAGTTCGAGGAAGACCTACCGGCAAACGAACCTGGAGAAGCAACAGTAGAAGGAGTGGGTCGGTGCCCAGTCGACCGCCTGCTAGATGACGAGCTGGCCCACTTCGAGGCGAGCCTCTCATAACGACCCAGGTCGACCGACGTGATGGGCCAGGTCTAGAGTGGGACTTTCAACCGGCCGCCGGTTGAAACACGCAGGAAGCCGGCCAGCTCCACCATCACCTCCCTGAACAGCAACTGGCTAGGAGGCCGCCGGCCCTGGATGATCATGCCACGCATCTGGCACCGAACCGCCACTGCCCAGTTCACCTAGCAACCTATTATCATCGCGAAAGTCACGAGATAGGTTGCCACACTAATTTCGTCCCAATGTCCTCCCTTCAGGAGGATCATGTTGTTGAGGATGAAGGAAACAAGGTGGGCAACGGGGTTCAGGTCCCGGGCCTTGACAACCCATTGGTCGAAGTCGGCTTCCACAGCAACTGCCGCATTGATGTCACCGATGCTCCAGGGAAGGCTCAACAGGGGAGAGAAGATGTCCAGGTCGGTGAAGCGAAGACCCAACACCTCAAACAGGAGCCCGTCAGAGAACTCCACAGGCCCGGACTGAAGGCCCAAGACGAGTAGCGACTCCACCTCCGACAGGTTGGAGTACACCTCGGCCACCAAACCGGGGATGGTCTCCACCCGGTGAAAGTCCCGAATGAAGGAAAGTAGGCCCTGCGTGGCGAACAACTGCTACACCTCCGGCAGCCGGTCGAAGCTAGCTGGCCTGCCGTATAGAACACTCTTTACAGACAGGCGACCGTCCACAGGGAACATCAGCTCCTAGTCAGTATCGGGGGGAGAAACGCCATCGGTCGCCGCCTCCTCGGAGCCGGTCGAGGTGCGGTACCATGGTAGTGCCAGCCAGACCGACTCCGCATCGGACGCCGCATCATCTGGGACTTCCAGCGGCACCGAAAATGTTTCAGGGAGGCACCGTTGCCGGTCCACTATCATCTTGTGGCGCATCCGACGCTGCAAACTCTAGGGAGGGGCCCTACTAACGCCTCGCCTTACGCCTCACCTACCAGCGGGAAAGAGCCGGAAGCACCAAAGTCTTGCCATCGCTTCGACAGCCACCACTGGGACATGGCCTGGGCCGAAGAAGCGTCGCAGCCGTGGTCGGTAAGTGTGAAAAAGACGGACAGACGGGCAGACTCAGCCCGATCAGGATAGACAAGCTCCTCCACCGGCAAATTCTTCAATGTCGGCAGTAAAAGGTCAAGCCACTATTGCACGGCCCCAGTAGCCGGTCGCCGAACATGACCCGTAACATTTTTTGTGCGAGGCATCGTGATGACGAAAGAGAGATGAACGGTGAAGAAAAATCGAGAAGAAGAGGCCAGTGAACGATGGAAACGGGAAGAGGAGATGAAGAAATTTCGAATGACTTCACCTCCTATGTATAGGAAAATCATCACCCAGATTCCGGCCAGACAAGGTGGCAACCGATTCAAAAACCGGTTGAACGAAAATCAAAAAAGTTGAAATGATTCCTGACAACTTTAAATGGTACGAAAGCTGCACGAAAACTGAGAAAGCTGCACGAAAACTGAGAAAGTTGCATGAAAACCAAGAAAGATGAACGAAAATTGAAAAGCTGCAGGAAGCACATGAAGCCTTTCACGTCACCTCCGAGTTGCCAGCTCCCGCAAGGTGGCTACCGCGTAACCAGCCGGCCAGAAGGTAAAATCACAAAAGTACGACGTGACTATTCACTGCATCGACAGCAACTTTCGAAAAAGCAAGCACGTGAAGCCTTTCACGTCACCTCCCGGTTGCCAGCTCCCGCAAGGCAGCTGCCACGTAACTAGCCAACCAAAAGGTAAAATCACAAAAGTACAACGTGACTATTCACTGCATCGACAGCAGCTTTCAAAAAAGCAAGCACGTGAAGCCTTCACGTCACCTCCCAGTCCCCAGCTCCTGCAAGGCAGCTGCGGCATAACCAGCCAGCCAGAAGGTAAAATCACAAAAAGTATGATGTGACTATTCACTGCATCGATAGCAGCTTTTGCAAGCACGTGAAGCCTTTCACGTCACCACCAGGTTGCCGGCTCCCACAAGGTGGTTGCCATACAACCAGCCAGCTAACACCAGTGGCATCTCTCGGCTAGGTAACCGAGAGTGTAAGCCCGACTCTATTTTACAACCAGCGATGGATGATTCACGAAGTGTAAAACCTCACATAGCTTCCCACTCACGCATGGAGGGTCATTCAAACCTAGGACATCGGTTTCCTTCCACCAAGGTCATACAACATCTCCTAGGGAGGGGCATTCTGTTGACCCAATGCTTAAACATATGGATCGGGTGGCAAGTTGGCCCACCACCGACAAACCAGTACAAAGACCCGACAGCCAACTCCCCTAAAACGCACATTTGCGCAAATAGTTTGGGGAACCAGCCGGCTTACCGTCGACAAACCGGTACAAAAACCCGGCAGCCGGCTTCCCAAAAACCCACATTTGCACAAATGGTTCAGGGAACCATCTGGCCTGTCGCCGGCAAACCAAAAAAAAACAAGCAACCAGCTCCCCTAAAACCCACATTTGAACAGAAGGTTGGGGAATCAGCTGGCCTGCTGTCGGCAAACCAGTACAAAAACCCAGCAGCCGACTCCCCAAAAACCCCTACTTAGTCAGAAGGATCGGGGGGCCAGCCAACCCGCCACCGACAAACCAGTAGAAAAATCCAAAAGCTGACTCCCCAAAACCCCCAACTAAGCCAACATACTCCCTTTCGTGAGGTAGCCGGGTAGAACTAACTGACATCCACCAACCATGTAGTGGCTATTGGTTAACTACCCAGAAAGGTAAGGTGTATCAATTAGAGAGATACGATGAGATTTAATCACTTAAATCTCGCAATCAATCAATCATGCGGACCACGTGATTGAACCAAGGCATGCGCCGCCTTCCAACTTCGAGTCCCCCCAAAGAAGGAAGGTAACCCCTTATAAAAAGAGGGCTCCCCCCTCCCATAAAGGCACGCTTTTTACCCCTTGGAGAAGATGCCGGCCAGAAGTTCTGAAGGAGGAGAGCCGCTCGGAGCCCCGACGCCCTCTCACCACACCAGAGCAAGGACTTCCGATCCCCACTGATGACTCCCTGCAGGTAAGCCCTTCCGTCCTCGTCATTTTACGTATGATTTTATGATGTTTTTCTCGAGCCCTGACCATGCTAGACCTTTCCCATGCAAGTGAAAGGTCGGAGGACGGACCCGGGTATCATTCCTTTGGAGACACGTCCGAAGGTACTGGCAGCCACCCTCCTGGCCGGGTGAATCCACCCGGCACGGTCGAGTTCGGTTCGGTCACGACCCTTCTGTCGGGTCCTTTTACGTGGAAACCTTGAGTTTCCCAGCGGGTTTTATGCGTTTTATCCGATTTCCGCATGTTTTCCCAGGAGGTGTAAGTCTACCCTCCCGATGCCCAAGAAAGGTTTCCGGCATGACGCCACCGACATACATCCTTGCCGGTGGTGGCCGTTCGGGCGTACGAACACGTACAACCCGGCGGTTCCCGTTTTCCCAGGAGGCGTAAGTCTACCCTCTCGATGCCCCGAAAAGATTTCCGAGATGACGCCACTGGCATGCATCCTTGCCGGCGACGATCGTTCGGGCGTACGAGCAAGTACGACCCAGTGGTTCCCGTTTTCCCGAGAGGCGTAACTCTACCCTCCCGATGCCCCGGAAAGATTTCCGAGATGATGCCACTGGCATACATCCTTGCCGACGACGGCCGTTCAGGTTTATGAACACGTACAACCCGGCAGTTCCCGTTTTCCCAGGAGGCGTAAGTCTACCCTCCCGATGCCCCGGAAAGGTTTTCGGGATGACACCACCAGCATGCATCCTTGCCGGCAGTAGCCGTTCAGGTGTATGAAGACGTACAACCTGCCGATTCCCATTTTCCCAAGAGGCGTAAGTCTACCCTCCCGATACCCCGGAAAGGTTTCCTAGATGACGCCACCGACATGCATCCTTGCCGACGGTGGCTCTTCAGGCGTACGAACACGTGTATGACCCGACGGTTCCCGATTTCTAGGAGGAGCAAAGCTGCCCTCCCGACGCCCCAAAGAGGCTTCCAGGGTGAGGCCACCGGCATACATCCGTGCCTACTCTGGCCAAGCGGGGAACATGAATTCTTGTCCCCAAGGAGGGGGAATGGGACACAATAGCCGGTACCCTTAGCCGGCGGTCAAGCGGCCCAGCCGACTACCTCACCTGACCTTTAGCTCTTCGGCTGAGAGGTCCGTAGGGGTGACCGTTGTGTCTTTCTCTCTCCCATTTATTATCGAACCCCATGCGAATCTTCACATTAGTCGACCCTCACTTGTTTTCACCGAAAGGGACAAGGTTATTCCTCCTGATGCCCTGGAAAGCTTTTCTAGGATGAGGCCATGTGTGGCCGGACTGACTGTTGTGGTTTTCCATTTATAGAGCCAGAGAGAGGCCGGGAATGCCCGGGCTATCTGGTGGTGCCTAACACCTTCCCCAACAGTACCCTGAGCCCCATATCCAGTTCTATCATGTTACACGATTTTACGTGATTACCGTGGTTTTATTGTTTCGAGGTGGAAGGACACCTTCCCATCCAGTTTTCCTTGTTTTCTACCCAAAAATAAGGTGGCGACTATGTTCAACAAGCCATCCACCCCACGTGGTGATGCGCTCACACAAACACCTTTCAATTCTCTGTACCTTGGCCCATCCGTCGACCCTACCGGCGGAAACCCATGGGCTTCCGGGTGATAGCTGGATGAAAGAGAGGGTACACCTGGGATCACCCAATACGGAAGGTAATTCCCTTCATAAAGGGCACCTATGTTCCATGAGGAGGGCTTTTGACAACGTTTTGGAGAGAGGGCTAGACCTGACTGGAGCTGACGAGCTTTCCATCGATGACCTTTTCTCAAACCCACTGAAGGACGAAGGATCTCTAGGTGCGCCGACCAGAGTGAGCTCTTCCGACCACCGCCAGTGTCTCCTTGCAGGTAAACACCTTATCCTTCTGGTGAGAGGAGCCCCTCCCGACAGCCGCGCAAGGCTACGCGCGCCAGGGAGGACAGTCTCCTCTTCCCTCGTTGTTATGTCCTTTAGTTAGCCTCGTGTATTCTGCAACCCTGACCGAACTGGACCTTCCCCACACAAGGGGAAAGGTTGAAGGACATGCCTAGGTCTCATTCCTTCAGATACGCTTCCAAAGGTACCAGCATAAACCCTCCCCACTAGGTGAATCCACCTAGTATGGGTCAAGATTAGTCTCATCACGGTTTGTTTCTCGGGTCTTCATACTGAAACCTGTGTTTTCTTACACGTTTTACGATCATACTGTCGAGTTTTCCATACATCTCTCTGTAATAATCGCAAGGCTACCGTCAGATGAGTCATCTTCGCTTACAGACAACTGCCTCCCTGAAGGTGTTTGCCTCTCCCATTTTTTGCGACTAGGTGTAGGAATCCCTACACCCAGAAGTTGTGGCAGCATACCGGACATACATCCGGCCCCACTCCCGGATGTCCGATAGCTAGACAAGTAGACTCACCAGATTTTTGGCTCTCCAACCAGAGGTCCGTAACGGTGGCTACCGCGTCCTTATACGCATTTTACCTACCGAATCTCGTGTGCCTCCCAAGGTTGGCGTGTTTTGTGTTTTCTTGCTTATCTTACTGGGAGGAGCGAAGTTGCCCTCCCAATGCCCTGGAAAGTCTTCCAGGATGAGGCCATTGGCATGCCTCCTTGCCGACGCCAGCCGTGTCGGGTGTATTAGTATGTACACCCAAATGGTTCCCCTTTTCCAAGAGGTGCAAGGCTACCATCCTAATGCCCTGGAAAGTCTTCTAGGATGAGGCCGTCGGCATGCATCCTTACCGACACCAACCATTCCGGATGTATGAGTGGTGCAAGGATACCTTCCCGATGCCCTAGAAAGTCTTCCAGGATGAGGCCGTCGGCTCAAGATCAAGCTATAATAATTTTGGGAAGACCATTTTTAGCTATAGCTAATGCTTGCATAAGTTGTGGAAATGGTTGGATGGAATTAGCTTAGGGTGATCAAAAATTAGAACTAAATATTTTCAATGGGGTTAAGAAGAATTTTAAAGAGCTTCAATTTAAACATTTTAAGGTTAATCTAATCAAAAATTTTAAAATAGATGAGGACTTAAATGTAGAGGAATTAGATCATGTTGAAAAATCTGTAATATCGAATGAAGAAATGTTGAAAGAGGAAATCTCTGAGCAAACTAAGAATATGGATGCAAACATAGAAAAATTTGAAAAAGATAACAAATCATTAACTTCAGAATACCGAGTGCTTGAGCTCAAACCACTTCTAGAAAATTTAAAATATGCATTTTTGGAGAACAATGAGAATCTACCAGTCATTATTGCTTCTGATTTAACATCAATACAAATAGAAAATCTTTTAAAAGTGTTGAAAAAGCATAAGGGAGTAATAGGATGGCAAATGTCAGACATAAAAGGTATAAGTTCAACTATTTGCCAACATAGGATTAATCTGGAATCTGAAATTAAACTTGTTAGGTAGCCATAGAGAAGATTAAATCCAAACATTAAAGAGGTTGTTAAAAAGGAAATTCTGAAGTGGTTAGACAATGGCATAATTTATCCAATATTGATAGTTCTTGGGTGAGTCCAGTTTAGGTAGTACCAAAAAAATCTAGGATAACAGTTGTGGAAAATGACAACAAGGAATTAGTTCCAACTAGAGTTCAAACTGGTTAGAGGGTTTGTATAGATTACAGAAGACTGAATGTAGCAACTAGGAAGGATCACTTTCCTTTGCCTTTTATAAATCACATGTTAGAAAAATTGGTAGGGCATGAGTATTATTGTTTCCTAGATGGCTATTCAGGTTATAATCAAATCCATGTTTCACTTGAGGATCAAGAGAAAACAACTCTTACATGTCCTTTTGGGCTATGCAATGCGCTTGCTACATTTCAAAGGTGTATGATAGGCATCTTCACTGATTTTATAGATGAATTTTTAGAAGTATTTATGGATGATTTTTCTATATATGGGGACTCATTTGAAAAATGTTTAATTAATTTACAGAAAGTACTAGAGAGATGTGAACAGAAAAAGTTAGTGTTAAACTGGGAAACATGCCTTTTTATGGTTAAACGAGGAATAGTTTTAGGACATGTTATTTCTACTGAAGGCATAAAAGTTGACAAAGCAAAAGTGGAATTAATATCTAATTTACCTATTCCTAAAACAGTTAAAGATATAAGAGTATTTTTAGGACATGTTGGTTTTTATAGAAGATTTATTAAAAACTTTAGTAAAATTTCTCGACCTTTAACTCAATTATTAATTAAGGATGCACAATTTGAATTTAATGAGGAATGCACAAAAGCATTTAATTTTCTTTAGGAAGCCCTAACCATTTCACCTATAATCTATGCACCCGATTGGTCTCAACCTTTTGAATTAATGTGTGATGCATCAGACTATGCATTAGGTGCTGTTCCGGGTCAAAAATTAGACAAACCACCAAGAGTAATATATTATGCTAGTAAGACATTGAACGAAACACAAATAAATTACAATGTAACTGAAAAAGAATTTCTAGCAATGGTTTTTGCCTTAGAAAAGTTTATGTCATATCTAATAGGTAGTCACACTATCATTTACACTGATCACTCAGCACTTAAGTATTTCTTAGTTAAAAAAGTTGCTAAACCAAGGCTTATAAGATGGATTTTGCTATTGCAAGAGTTTGACTTGGAAATTAAGGTTAAGAAAGGTTGTGAAACACTGTGGCAGACCAAATGTCAAGATTAGATGCTTCATTCCAACCTGATCCACCAATAGATGATACATTTCTAGATGAACAATTGTTTATGCTAAATTCCTGCCCATGGTATGCTAATATAGTTAATTATTTGGCTACAGGTTTAGTACCTCATGATTGGTCCAATTTAGATAAGAAAATGTTCTTTTCAAGGGTTAAATATTTCTTTTGGAATGATCCTTACCTGTTTAAGCAATGCCCTGACCAGATTGTAAGGAGATGTATCCCAAAAGCAGAAACTCAATCAGTGTTGTCATTTTGTCATGATCAACCTGCTGGAGGACATTTTGGAGCTAAAAAGTGCTTCATAGTGGCCTATATTGGCCAACATTATTTAAAGATGCATACGAATATTGTAAAAAATGTGTTCAATGCCAAAAAGTAGGAAGAATTACAAAAGGAAATATGATGCCATTAAATCCTATCCAAGAAGTAGAGGTTTTTGATGTATGGGTTATGGATTTCATGAGACCTTTTCCAAATTCAAATGGTTTTGTTTATATCCTCCTAGTAGTAGAATATGTAACCAAGTGGATAGAGGCAATTCCTACTAAAACTAACGACTCTATAATAGTGATGAGATTTTTAAAATCCAACATAATGTCTCGATTTGGTATTCCAAAAGCAATTATCAGTGATAGGGGAACTCATTTCTATAAGAAAAACTTTGAAAAGTTATTGAAAAGATATGGAGTGTTACATAGGTTAGCTACCCCTTACCATCCTCAAACCAATGGACAAGTTGAAAGTGCTAACAAGAAAATTAAAAGAATCTTAGAAAAAGTAGTAAACACCACTAGGAGAGACTGGTCTAATAAGCTAGATGATTCTCTTTGGGCATATAGAATAGCTTATAAAACAATATTAGGGACAACTCCATATAAATTAGTATATGGCAAGTCTTGTCATTTACTTGTGGAATTATAACATAAAGCATTATAGGCACTTAAGCAACTAAACATAAGTATAAAAATAGCAGAAAGTAATAGACAAGTGCAATTAGTAGAATTAGAGGAATTAAAAAATATGGTCTATGAAAGTTCAATCAAAAATAGCTAAAGAAAGGATAAAAACATGGCTTGATAAAAGAATTCTACACAGAATATTTGAAAAAGGGCAAGAAGTTTTATTATATAATTCATGACTACACTCTTTTCCAAGAAAATTGAAATCCAGATGGACTATTCCATTTTTTGTTAAATATGTTTATACTTATGGAGTAGTTGATTTGGAAGATCCGCAAAGTCATGAAATTTTTTAAGTTAATGGTCAAAGATTAAAACATTTTCTAAAATTTTCAGAGAGGAAAGAGGTAGAGTTCATAGCGTTAGAAGGAGAGTGAAGCAATATATATAAATATATATATATATATGTGTGTGTTGTACATTCAAGAGCAAAAGCCCCATGAATCCGGAAGAAATTGGAAGGGATTTGAAGAAGGAAATCTCAAATTTGGGGTGTTCTTCGTCGCCGGTGTGCCTTGAGCTTGCTTGCGTGATTTCGATTGGGAGAAGGTGGCGTCTTGATCAAAGCATCCAAACACAAATTGATTTACGTGGTTCCCCTTTGATGGGTACTCCATGGATGGCTCTCTTGGTGGTAGGTTTCACTATGGAGTTGGTGGATACAAAGGAGAAGAAGCAAGGAACAAAAGCTTCTTCTTACTCACTCAATTTGGGCGAATTTGGGCTTTTATACTCATAGCCCAAATTCCAACAATACCCTTCAGTACATTAAGTTACAAATTATAATCAAGCAAAATACAAACTAGATGAAAGGCACATTCTTTACAAATCTCCACCTTGTCTTTCATCAAGCTCCACGTGTAACAAATGAGAAGCCATCATGACCCATAAGGGTCAGCAGTAACTGTAGACGTTGAGTAAGTCCAAGCAATACTTGAACTTGCTCTCCACAACCCCTTTGGTAAACATATCAGCTAGGTTGTCTTGGGTGTTGATCTTCTTGATCTTTATCCTATCTTCATTTCTGAGGAAGTGATACTTCACATCAATATGCTTTGTTCTATCATGAAAGACATTGTCCTTGGAGAGACAAATAGCACTGAGATTGTCACAGTAGATGTCTGCTTTATCTGTGTGCCAACACAAATCTCCTAACAATCCTTTCATCCAGATTACTTCCTTAGCAGCTTCTGTCAAAGCCACATATTCAGCCTCAATAGTAGACAGCGCTATAGTAGACTAAAGAGTTGATTTCCAACTCACTATAGAACCTGCGAATGTGAAAACATAGCCTGACAAAGACCTTCTTTTATCAACATCCCCTGTAAAGTCAGAATCTGCATAGCCTACCATAGTACAATTTTGATCTGTAGTATATAATAAACCAATGTCAGAAGTTCCTTTCAAGTACCTGAATATCATTTTCACAGCTTTCCAATGTGCCCTGCCCGGATTGGACATGAACCTGCTAACAATGCTTAAAGGATATGCTAAATCAGGCCTGGTACAAACCATTGCATACATTAAACTACCAACTGCCTGAGAGTAAGGAACCTTTTGCATATCTAATTTATCTGCTTCAGATTCAGGACACATAGCAGAGGATAACTACAAATTTCTATTATATGGCATGCCAATGGCTTTACAAGAAGCCATGCCAAATCTGTTAAGGATCTTTTCAACATACTTCTGTTGATTTAAAAATAGCTTACCAGAATTCTTGTCACGCCTGATTTCCATCCCAAGAATTCTTCCAGCTGGACCAAGATCCTTCATTTCAAATTCAGATTTTAATCTGCCCTTCAGCTCCTAAATTACATCAATATTCTTTACAGCTATGAGAATATCGTCAACATACAAAAGCAGATAAATATGTGTGTTATCATCAAGAGTTCTAACATACACACATGACTCATAATAGCTACAGCTAAAACCAATTTTGGTAATGAATGCATCAAATCTCTTGTACCATTGTCATGGTGACTGCTTAAGTCCATAAAGAGACTTATTCAATTTGCACACCCAATCATCTTTATTCTTTACCACGAAACCTGTTGGTTGCTCCATCCAGATATCTTCATCTAAATCACCATGCAAGAAGGCCGTCTTTACATCAAATTGTTCTAACTCGAGATTCTGTGCTGCAACAATAGACAAAAGCACTCTAATAGATGTATGACGCACAACAGGAGCAAATACCTCATTGTAATCAATTCCTTCTCATTGAGAATAGCCTTTGGCAACCAACCTTGCCATGTGCTGCACCCCAATGTTGCCTTGAGTCCCAACTTTCTTCTTATAGACCCATTTGCAACCTACAATGTTCTTGTTCTTTGGACGTTTCACAAGCTCCCAAGTTTTGTTTTTATGGAGGGATTGCAATTCCTCCTCCATTGCAGTCATCCAAAGACTAGCATCAGAACATTTTAATGCAGCTTCATAAGTTGGTGGATCAACAGAATCCTCCACCTCTTCTGCTACCTGTAAGGCAAAAGCAACCAAAGTGTCATAGCCGTACCTAATAGGAGGTCTAACGTCCCTTCTAGGACATTCTCTACCAATGGTTCTTGGTGGTGGTTGCTCCACCTCTTCCTCTTCAATTGCATTTTCCTGAACACTTGATGAGTTATCTTTTGGTTCAACTTGATCAGTATTACCAAGCTGCTGTGTATATAACTCCACCTGTTTAGGAATAGTATTCTCAACTTCTGGTGATGCAATTTCCAATTCTTCTGTAGTCTGCAACAAAGCATTTTCATTAAAAGTGACATCACGACTGTATATCACTTTACCTGATGCAATGTCATAGATTCTATATCCTTTTACTCCAATACCATATCCAACAAATATGCCTTTCTTGGCTCGAGGCTCCAGCTTCCCATTGTTCACATGGTAGTAAGCTGGACATCTAAAAATCTTAAGCTTGGAGTAATTTGCAGACCTGATCATCCACAATTCAAATGGTATCTTACCATCTAGAGCATTAGAGGGAGACCTATTAACTAGAAAGGAAGCTGTGTTAACAGCCTCTGCCCAAAAGTTCTTATTCAAACCTGCATTAGATAGCATGCACCTGGCCTTTCCAAGGAGTGTCCTGTTCAATCTCTCTGCCACTCCATTCTGTTGAGGGGTATGTCTGACAATATAATGTCTGGTAATTCCTGTATCTTTACAAAAGTTATTAAACTCTTGAAAGCAAAACTCAAGACCATTATCTGTCCTCAGATATTTGACCTTTCTATCAGTTTGGTTTTCTACTTGAGCTTTCCAATGCTTAAAACTTTCCAAAGCATCACTCTTATGTTTCAAGAAGAAAACCCAATTCATGAGAGAGTAGTCATCAATAATAGAAAGGAAATACCTTGATCTTGCATGAGAAGACTATCGTGCAGGTCCCCAACAATCAGCATGTATATAATCTAATACTCCCTTTGAACTGTGCTGACCTTTGCCAAAAGACACCCTTTTCTGCTTGCCATACACACAATGTTTGCACATATCAATGCAAACTACCTTGTGTCCTTGAAACCTGCCTAGACTACTCAGTCTCTGCATTCCTTTCTATCCCAAATGACCCATTCTTGAGTGCCATATAACAGACAGATGCTCCTGACCTGATGTAGTTGCTGCAGCTGAACTAGAAATAGGTGTACCCTGCAAAATGTATAAGGGGCCAGACTTGACACCCTTCATAACAACCAATGAGCCTTTCACAATACTAATCTTTCCCCCACCACCTAAATATCTATAACCCTTAGAATCAAGGGCCATAAGAGAAATCAGGTTCTTACTTAGTTTTGGAACGTGCCAAACATTTTCCAAAACTCTAATCATGCCATCTTGCATCCTGAACTTGATAGTGCCAACACCTGCTCTAGAGCATACATTGTCATTGGCCAAGGTCACTTGGCCATCCTCCACCTGCTCATATGTATCAAAGTAGTCCCTGCACGGAGTCATATGGTGGGATGCTCCTGAGTCCATGATCCACTGATCACCTGAATAGGCACTACAACAAACTGTAAGAGAAAAATCACCATTAGATGCAGAATCTATTTCTGCCACTACAGCCTTTCCTTTGTTCTTCAACTTGGGACAATTTGCTTTCCAGTGTCCCTTCTCCTTACAATAATTGCAAGTATCCTTTGAGTACTTGCTTTTGG
>JAMKPZ010015414.1:0-21708 GCA_024699675.1 Amphibolis antarctica | reverse complement strand
CTCGGGCACTTCTTTGCTAATTTTTGTTTCTTTTGGATGTTGTTCATCCCCAAGGTTTACAAGTTTGATTTCGTCAGTAGACGTTATGCCAGTAGATTCGGGTGGTTGGACCCATGGGCCTTCTTCTTTAGACTCTTGATAAGGATCATTGATGTCTTCCGCGGCTTGTTGACCCTCAGGCTGAAAGGGCATTGGATGATGGGCCTGGTGGGAGCAGTGTTCGTGGTCTTCCGGCTAGGTGCCGGGTAAGTGGACTGGCTGCCGATTTGAGGTAGCGGTGAAACTCAGGCTGAAAGGGCATTGGATGATGGGCCTGGTGGGAGCAGTGTCCGTGGTCTTCTGGCTGGGTGCCAGGTAAGTGGACCGGCTGTCGGTTCGAGGTAGCGGTGAAACTAGAGAGTGCTTCCAGGGAGACGGTGGTGGACCTGCCGTACCCATCTACTTGAGGTGTCATGCTGTCGGACTCCATCTGTCGTTCCGGCCGTCGGGCGTTCAAGGAAGACGAGGGACAGAATGCCCCTAGTTTTGTCCCAATGGGAGGAACCGGCTGCCTGGTGGATAGGAGGTGGAAACCGGATGGAGTCCCAGACGGAAACGCAGCAGACCGATCACATTTGCTTGCTTGAGTGACTGTGGCAATGGAGGGGCAGAATGCCCCTAGTTCTGCCCCGTGATGTTGGCCAGTATTCTACTTGTGAAAAAGGTTGCCCAGATTGAGTAGGCTGGTGGCTCCGACTCCATGATGTGGCACCCTTGATGAGGGTTGATGGTTTTCAGTTGATTTAACTAGTGCCTGGAGGATCCGTTGTCTACTGTGCCAAGCAAGAGACTTGGTATGATTGCCAAGCCCCGGTTGACTTGGTCGGGTTGCCAAGTCAGTGGCTGCTGAGGACGCAGCTGCTGGCGCACTTGTGTGTGGGATGCCAAGCCCTGCTGTTGAAGGAATGGGTTCTGGCGTGAGTCACCCGAAAGCCATCAGGCTTGCTTCTTGATGTTGATGACCTGCAAGCCTGGAGTGTCCCCACCACCTTTGAGAAGTGACATTTCAGCCCGTTGGTTATGCGGCTACCGCCTTGCGGGAACCAGCAATTGGCTGGGGGCGTGAATCTTTCATGTGCTTGCTGCAGCTTTCTTGATTTTCGTTCACCTTTTTCGGTTTCTATGTAACTTTCTCGGTTTCCATGCCATGACCGTACCTTTTTAAAGTTGTCAGGAATCATTTCAGCTTTTTCGATTTTTGTGCAACTGGTTTTTGAACCGGTTGCCACCTTGGCTAGCTGGAATCCGGGTCGAAAATTTCTGATAAATAGGGGGTGAAGTCATTCGAAATTTCTTCATCTCCTCTTCTCGATTTCATTCTTCACTTGAGCTCTTTCCTTCGATTTTCTTTCATCTTTCATCTTTCTTTCACCACCACTATGCCTCACACAAAAAACATCACGGGCCATGTCTGACGACTGGCTTTGGAGGCCATGCAACGATGGCTCGATCTTCTGTCGGAGACATTGAAGAACCTACCGGCGGTGGAACTCGTATGTCCTGATCGGGCTGAATCAGCTCGTCTGTCGGTCTTCTTCGAACTTACTGACCACGGTTGCGATGCTTCTTCGGCCGAGGCAATGTCCCAGTGGCAGCTGTCGGAATGGCGGTAGGACTCTGGTGCCTCCAGCTCTCGTGTACCAGTGGGCAGAGCGGAAGGCGAGGCGTCGGCGGAGGCCCCCCTCTAGAGTTTGCGGCTCCGGACGCACCGCAAGATGATGGTGGACCGGTCACGGTGTTTTGCCGGGACTTTGTCAATGCCGTTGGACGTCCCCGACGACGCGATGTCGGACGCAGGATCGGTCTGGCTGGCGCTCCCTTGGTACCGTACCATGACCGGCTCCGAGGAGGAGGCGGTCGATGGCGTGGCACCCCTCGAAACCGACTAGGAGTTGACGTCCCCTGCCGACGGCCGCCTGGCCACAAAGACGATTTTATTTGGCAACTTTGACCGGTTCCTGGAGGTGGAGCAGCTGTTTTCCAGGCTAGGCCTGCTTCGTTTCATCCGGGACTTCCACCAGGTGGAGACCGTCCTCAGTCTGGTGGCCAAGATGTACTCCAACCTGTCGTAGGTGGAGTCGCAACTCATCCTGGGCCTTCGGTCTGGGCCAGTGGAGGTTTTCGACGGACTCCTGTTCGAGGTGCTGGGCCTCCGTTTCACTGGCCTGGACATCTTCTCTCCCCTCTCGAGCCTTCCCTGGAGCATCAGCGACATCAACGCGGCAGTTGCCACGAAAGCCGATTTTGATCAACGGGTCATCAAGGCTCGGGACGTGAACCCCGTTGCCCACCTTGTTTCTTTCGTCCTCAACAACACGAACCTCCCGAAGGGAGGACATTGGGATGAAATTAGTGTGGCGACTTACCTCGCGACTTTCGCGGTGGTAACGGGTTGCCAGGTGAACTAGGTGGCGGCGGTTCGGCGCCAGCGTGATCATCCCGGGTCGACGGCCTCCCAGCCAATTACTTTTTGGGGAGGCGATCGCGGAGCTGGCCAACTTCCTCCACATTACCGGGGACTAGCTGAAGGTCCCACTCCAAGCCCGGCCCATTACGTCAATCGACCTGGGCCGGTATGAGAGGCTCGCCTCGAAGCAGACCAGCTCGTCGTCCGACGGGCAGTCGACCGGGCACTGGCTATCTACTTCTGCTTCTACTGGCAGGTCTTCTTCGGACCCAGACTTCGCCGAGGGCTTGCGCACGGTGGTGCACCGTCTCAACGCTCGGGACGAAGTCCTCATTCGGCTGTTGAGCCGTGAGGACTGGTTGATCAGCCTGGTGGAGCGGATGGAGTGCCGGGAGGCAGCCTGGGAGCAGTGGAGGCGGGAGCATCAGAGGTTCGACCCTCGGAGGTTCGAGCCCCGGAGGTTCAACTCCCAGAGGTCTTCTGATGAGGAATAGCCTCGTGTACCTATTTGTACTTAATCATAAAGAATATCATCTTCACTTTGAAATCTTATGTATAACTGTTTCCCCAAGGATTTGTGTGGGCTTGCGAGTGAGTTGTGGGGCAACGATACAAAGGCAACGTTCGTGCCATGCTGTGATTTGGGGGAGTCGACAGTCGGGTTTTCTTACCGGCTTGCCAGCGGCAGGCCGGCTAGCCACCCGAACCATGCATTTAAGTATGGGTTTCAGGGAGCCGACTGTCAGTTCTTCGTACCGGCTTGCCGGCGGCAGGCCGACTAGCCACCCGAACCTTGCATTTAAATACGGGTTTCGGGGAGCCGACTGTCGGTTCTTCGTACCGGCTTGATGGCAGCGAGCCGGCTAGCCACCCGAACCATTAGTCGGTCTTATCTCTGGGTACCTGTATATGGTGGGTGGTTGCTAACTAATTTTCTGGCAGCCCTTCATCTTTCCTAGCGTTGATCTTTGTTGCGGCGTCCAGATGCCCGAGTTCGGCAATGTGTACAGGGCCTTGTTTGTTCCTGCGAAGAGCAATTGGCATTCTGCCATGGGATGTGTCGAAGTGTTGATCGTCCCTGAGTGACCGTGGCCAGTTACCTGGCGGCTAGCTGATTTACCCGGTGGCCAGCTGGTTTACCCGGTGGCCGGCTGATTTACCCGGTAACTAGTTGATTTATCCGGCAACTGGTTGATTTACCCGACAACCGGTTGAGTGATCGTGGCCGTTTTCTTTTTCTCTTTTTTTTTTTTTTTTTTGCTATTGAAGAAGGATTCTAACCATTGAATTTTCTTCTTCTCTTTTTTTTTTTTTTGTTCTTTTCTATTATAAAATAGAAGATAAGAAAACTGAATAAAAGAATGCTACTAGCCCTCCCCACGTGCTGTTGGCAAGCTAAATAACCCGATGTTGTCGCGGCGGGGTCCAAGTGGGAATACGTTACCTAGAGGGAGCCGAAGGTTGTGATCTCCCTCATTGTTGGGTGGCACTCGGGCTAGGTAAAAATGGGAGGTTGGATACTCATTCGAGGGGAGAACCGATCTCCCGTTGGTATTTCGTAACCACTCAGAATCAGCAAAGACCATGGGGATAGGGACGAACCTAGATTACTCACCCTGTTCATTTTTGTGCCATCGGAGTTAAACAAGATGGGCGCTCGAGTTTTCGATGTAGAAATATGAATGTAGTTGGTATCACTCCTGGGGTCGGTAGTTCATCCCAGAGGTTTGGATAGCACTTCTAGAGTCGGATGTGCCGCTTGCTGCTGCAAACTGTTCTCATTGCTGGCTGTAGATGTGGCTACTGGGTATGTCGGAGGTGGCAGCCGGTGGTAGGTCAATTGGGCGGTGGAGTGTGTAAGTATTGGGCAACACGCTATGGCTGACGACTGGGTCATTTTTTGGCTTCCAGGTGTTTCTTCCGGTGAGTGGTGAGCTAGTTGTTTCATGGTTCTGAGATTGAGGGGGACGTGGGCTTGTTTCGACGGGTTGTGATCCGAAACATACATGAACGTGTGGGGTGCCGTTTTGGCTAGTTTTGCCGACCTTCTTCTTTTCCAACATGGACGGGGCAGGATGACTAAAGAGTGGGACCTACTTGTCATGTGTGCATCGTGCAACGTGTGAGTCATAAGAGGGAATTCACTGAGGAAAGGAGCATACCTGTCCGAACCTAACCTCTCAGTCAGTCGGTGGAGAGTTGGACGGAGACATCGGTTATCGGCTTCCTTGAAGGCAGCGACTGTGATGAGCCCCGATTGGGTACATGACGTGCTTGTCACGTTCAGCTATGGGGAGCTGGCCTCTTGGTTAGCTAGCGAGGGTGTCGGTCTGAGACACCGGTGGCTGGCCTATCTGAAGGTGGCGGTTGTGATGTGCCCCAGTCGGGTACGTGACGTGCTTGTCATGTACGGCCACAAGGAGCTAGCCTCTCGGTCAGCTAGCAGGGTGTCGATCTGAGACACTGGTGGCCAGCCTGTCTGAAGTCGGTGGCTGTCATGTGCCCCAGTTGGGTACGTGATGTGCTTGTCACGTACGGCCATAGGGAGCTGGCCTCTCGGTTACCTGGTGGGGTGTCGGTCTGAGACACCGGTGGCCGGCCTGTATGAAGGCGGCAGCCGTGATGAGCCCCGATCGGGTACGTGACGTGCTTGTCACGTACAGCCATGGGGAGCTGGCCTCTCAGTTAGCTGTCGGGGTGTCGGTCTCAGACACCGGTGGCCGACCTATTTGAAGGCGGCGGCCTCGATGAGCCTCGATTGGGTACGTGACGTGCTTGTCACGTACGACCATAGGGAGCTGGCCTCTCGGTTAGTTGGCGGGGTGTCGGTCTGAGACACTAGTGGTCAGCCTGTCTGAAGGCAGCGGCTGTGATGAGCCCCGATCGGCTATGTGACGTGCTTGTCATGTATGGCCACGGGGAGCTGGCCTCTCGGTCAGCTGGCAGGGTGTCAGTTTGAGACACCGGTGGCCAGCTTGTCTGAAGGTGGCGGCCGTGATGAGCCCCGGTCGGGTACGTGACGTGCTTGTCACGTACGAGCATGGGGAACTGGCCTCTCGGTCGGCTGGTGGCTGCTAAGTGCATGAAATGGGACGAAGGGGTAGAATGCCCCTAGTTCTGATCCGAGGTGTTGGTCTTCTGGAGGAGCTGGGCGGCTTTCCAGTTGGAGGTGCCGGTGGCCAATTGGATAGTGCCAGCGGTCGATTAAAACCCCTAGAAGAAATTGGTTGTTCAGCGCTACAGGGAGCTAGTGTGAGAAGCTGGCAGTCGGCCTTTCTAAAGGCGACAGTCGCGATGATCCCCGGTTGAGTTCATCCTTCATGGCCTTAGGGAGCCAGTGCAAGAAGCTGATGGCCGGCCTGTCTGAAGGCGGCAGCCGCAATCATCCCCGGTTAAGTTGATCTTTCATGACCATGGGAAGCTGGCTCGTTGGTTTGTAGGCGACTACTGAGTGCATGAAATGGGATGGAGGGGTAGAATGCCCCTAGTTCGGCCTCGAGGTGCAGTTCTTCTAGAGGAGATAGTGGGTTTTCGGTTGGAAGTGCCGGCAACCGGTTGGATAGTGTCGGCGGTCTCGTAAAACCCCCAGAAGAAGAAGTTTGTTGTTCAGGGTCACGGGGTGTCGGTCTGAGAAGCCGGCAGCCGGCCTTTCTTAAGGTGGCAGCCGCGATGATTCCTGGTTGACTTCGTCCTTCATGGCCTGGGCGAGTTGGTCCAAGAAGCCGGCAGCCGGTTGGTTTGGAGGTGGCGGCTGTTATCATCCCCGGTCGAGTTTGTCCTTCATGGCCTTGGGGAGTTGGTCTCTTGGCCAGCTTGTGGGGAGTAGGCTCGCTGAGTTTCACCATCGGCTCTGACTATTGGGCGCATGAAGGGGGAGGTGGGGCAGAATGCCCCTAGTTCTGCCCCGAGGTGCTTGTCTTCTGGAGGAGCTGGGCAGCTTTCCAGTTGGAGGTGCCAGCGGTCGGTTGGATAGTGCCGGTGGTCGATTAAAACCCCTAGAAGAGGAAGTGACAAGTCGGTCACATTCGCTTGTCCAGGTGTGTGTGGTGGGGAGGGGCAGAATGCCCCTAGTTCTACCGCATGATGTTGGCCAGTGCTTTGCTCATAGAGGGTGTTACTTGAGCCGAACAGGCTAGCTGTCCCAACTCCATGGTGTGGCAGACCTACTAGACGTTGATGGTTGCTGGATGAGAGTATCGATGACCAGATGGTTCTCAGATCTTCCTTGTGCTGATTGAGACGCTTGGTATGATTGCCAAGCTGGGGCCGACTTGGTATGATTGCCAAGTCAGTGGCTACTGAGGACGCAGCTACCGGTGAACTTGTGTGTGGGATGCCAAGCCCGGTAGTGATGACTTCATCGAGTTGTCAAGCCCTGTGTTGACAGAGCGGGTTCCGGCGTGAGTCACCCAGAAATCATGAAAAATAAAAGGCCGACTATAAAAGAGCCGTACAAGCAAGAGTTTGAGCCACTTAATCGATAAAAATGTAGCTAGTCTCCCCAATGGAGTCGCCAAAAATCTGTACCCTCTCTTTCATTTGGCTATCACCCGGAAGCCCACGGGTATCCACCGGCCCCATCGGTGGATGGGCCAAGGTACAGAGAATTGAAAGGTGTTTGTGTGAGCGCATCACCACGTGGGGCGGATGGCTCGTTGAACGGAGTCGCCACCTTATTTTTGGGTAGAAAAGAAGGAAAACCGGATGGGAAAGTGTCCTTCCACCATCATAATGATAAAACCACGGGAATCACGTAAAATCGTGTAACACGAGAGAACTAGATACGGGGCTCTAGGTACTATTGGGGAAGGTGTTAGGCAACCCCAGACAGCCCGGGCAATCCCGACCTCTCTTCGGCTCTAAAACGGAAAACCATGACAATCAGTTCGGCCACACATGGCCTCATCCTGGAAAACCTTCCAGGGCATTGGGAGGGATAACTTCATCCCTTTCGGTAAAATGAATGAAGATTGAACAGTGCGGGGTTTCACACCGAATCTGGTGGTGAATGGGGGAGAGAAAGATACGAAGGTCACCCTTATGGACCTCTCAGTAGAGGAACTGAAGGTTGGGTGAGGTAGCCGACTGGGCCGCCAGACAGTCAGCTAAATATGTCAGCTGCCGTGTCATATCCCCTCTTTGACTGGAGGTGAGAACTTACGTTACCACTTGGCCAGGGCCGGCACGGATGCGTGTCAGTGGCCTTATCCCGATAGGGCATCTTCACTTTTCCGGAAATCAGGAACCATTAGGTCGTATGTTTGTATACCCGAACGGCCGCCGCCGGCAAAGTTCCATGCCAGAGACATCATCTCGGAAATCTTTCCGGGGCATCGGGAATGTAGACTTAAATTTCCCAGAAAATGGGGATCGGCTGCCAATTTTTTATACCGGTTCACCGGCGACAGGCCGGCTGGTTCCCTGAATCATCTACCCAAAGATGGGTTTTCAGGGAGCCGGCTACCGGCCGTTCGTGCCGGCTTGCCTGTAGCAGGCCGGCTGGTTCCCCGAACCATTTACCTAAAAATGGGTTTTTAGGGAGCCGGCTACCGGCCGTTTGTGCCGGTTTGCCAGTGGCAGGCCGGCTGGTTCCCCGAACCATTTACCCAAAAATTGGTTTTCGGGGAGCCGGCTACCAACCGTTTGTGCCAGCATGCTGGCGGCAGGCTGACTGGTTCCACGAACCATTCACCCAAAACTGTGTTTTCGGGGAGCCAGTTACTGGCCATTTGTGTTGGCTTGCCGGCGGCAGGCCGGTTGGTTCCTCGAGCCAATGGGGGTTTTGGGGAGGACCTAGACTTCCCAGGTGACGGGAACCGCCAAGTCATATTTCTTCGTACACCTGATCGGTCGCCGCCGGCAAGGGTGAATGCCGGAGGCATCGTCCCAGAAATCTCTCCAGGGCATCGGGAATGTAGACTTACATTTTTCGGGGAATGGGAACCGCTGAGTTGTGCCTCTTGTACACCCGGACAGCCGACGCCGGCAAGGGTGCATGCTGGAGGCGTCATCCCGAAAATCTTTCCGGGGCATTGGGAATGTAGACTTACATTTCCCGGGAAACAGGAACCGTCGGGTTGTACTTCTCGTACACCTGGACGGCTACCGTCGGCAAGGGTACATGCCAGAGGCATCATCTCGAAAATCTTTCCGAGGCATCGGGAGGGTAGACTTACGCCTCCCAAAAAATGGGAATCGTCGGGTTGTACTTCTCGTACACCCGAACGACTACTGCCAGCAAGGGTGCATGCCAGAGGTGTCATTCCGGTAATCTCTTCAGGGGATCGGGAATGTAGACTTACATTTCCCGGGAAACGGGAACCACCGAGTCGTACTTGTTCGTACACCCGAACGGTCGTCGTCAACAAGGATACATGCTAGAGGCATCATCTTGGAAATCTTTTTGGGGCATCGGGAGGTTAGACTTACGCCTCCTGGAAAACGAGAACCGTCGGGTTGTACTTGTTCGTACACTCGAACGGCCATCACCGGCAAAGATGCATGCTGGAGGCGTCATCTCGGAAATCTCTCTCGGGCATTAGGAGGGTAGACTTACGCCTCCCGGAAAGACCAGCGATGATTTGATAAAATAAAAAAAAAGTGTAAAACCTGCTAGGAAACTCAGAGTTTCCACGTAAAAGGACCCAACAAGAGGGTCGCAACCGAACCGAAATCGACTGTGTCGGGTGGATTCACTCGGCCAGGAGGACAGCCACCAGTACCTTCAGGCGTGTTTCCGAAGGAATGATACCCGGGTTCATCCTCCGACCTTTCCCTAGCATGGGAAAGGTGTTACATGGTCGGGGCTCAAGAAAGACATCGTGAAAACGTACGTAAAACAACGAGGATGGAAGGGCTTACTTGTAGGGAGTCGGTGGCGGTGATCGGAAACTCTCACTCTGGGGCGGCGAGAAGGCGTCGGGGCTCCGAGCATCTCTCCTCCTTCAGAACCTCCAACCGGCGTTTCCTCCAACGGCCGAAAGCGTGCCGAGCGTCTCTCGCGTCTGTACGATGGTTTCTCCGAGAGGTGGAAGCGTGGGTTTTTGGGAGGGGGTAGCCCCCTTTTATAAGGGGTTACCTTCCTTCTTTAGGGGGACCTGAATATGGAAGGCGGTGCTTGTCCCGGTTTAATCACGCGATCCACGTGATTGACTGATTGCGAGATTTAAGTGATTAAATCTCGTCGTATCTCCCTAATTGATTTGCCTTACCTTTCTGAGTAGTTACCCGGCAGCCGCTACATGGCAGGCGAATGCCAGTTAGTTCTATCCGGCTACCTCATGAAAGGGAAATATGTTGGCCAAAATGGGTTTTTGGGGAGCCGGCTACTTCCCCCACCCATTTGCGCCAATGTGGGTTATGGGGAGCCAGCTACTTCCCCCACCCATTTGCGCCAATGGGGGTTCTGGGGAGTCGGCTGCTTCCTCAGCTCTTCTATTCAAGCATGGGGGTCAAAAAAATAAAAAAATAAAATAAAATATATAACATATAATATAAATACAAAAAAATAAATAAATTCAAACATAAACAAAGAAATGATAAGTATATACACATGAAAGAAAAGAAAAGAAAAGAAAGACATTTAAACTTACACTGTGTATTTACTTAAGCTGTATGGTATTAGTATAAAATAATTATTTGAATTGTTAGCTACTATGTTTTATTTTGAGTCACTTTGAGGGTTACTGAGTTTACCCACGAAGTTAGTTCGAGGGTTATACTATTTACTCGTGAGCTACGTCGAAATATAAAAAAAAAGATAAAGTAAAGCATTATTGGGGATAAATCGAACATAAGTTCGTCGGTTATCTAGTTTACCCATGGACCATCGTGAGCGTTATCGCCCTGTGAGCCAAATAAGGCTCTATTTACTAGGAAATGTATTTTTAAGCATAGGATTTTTTGAAACTAAACAATGTTAATCATTTGAGTATGATTTAAAGGTGATTTCGTAATTCGAATGATTAAGAGAGGATTTTTTTAAAGATAAATATAATTTGGTGGATTGCTTAATGAATGGAAAATTTAAGAAGAAGGAAACCCATAGAACATGCATGATTGTAACAAAGTGTGTTCATAAAAATTAATTTCACTATAATGGTTTAAATTGCTTGAGTTTTATGGATATTTCTCCAACAAACTATTGAATGAAAAGTTTTACAAACCGTAGAACATATTCAAGTGTAAACACACAAAATTAAAATTTAAAACACATTACATTAAACATTAAAATGTTTACATCTTGGGAGAGTTGTCTCCCCAAATGTTTCAATTGCATATAAAATGAGGGAGATTACAGTTAATGCTCTAGAAGTCTAGATTTTAGGGCTACCACTTCTTCCTTTAGAGCTGCAATTTGTTCAAGCACAGTGTCCATATTTTCAAATATAGAGGTTTACCCTCTCTATTGTGAAGTAGATGGCTCACTGTGAATTCGGGGTGCCAAGTTGTTTTCCTTTGAGAACTATTTCAAATCCTTGGCAGTAAGCACTCTGGATTTTAACTTCTTCACTATTGAGGTAGATAGATCGAAAGAGCTTGACACCAACTCATATATGACATCACCATAAAATAAATTCTTCTTTATGTTGGTGATCTTAGAGATAAAAATCTCATACCAATTCATTTGAATTTTATTTAAAACTGCAAAGGCTGCTATTTTCACAAAGATGGACAGTTCTACATCATGTCCAAATCTTTGGTAAATAGTTCTAATCAATATCAATGCAACCATATGAGCTTTTCCATTCATGTATTTCAGCCTATTAAACAAATTTATTCAAGGGTTAATGGCCATGCAATCATTCATGTCTTGTTCTGACCATTCAGCCATTGTAGAGGATTCTAGGATCTCTACACCCTCATTTCTTAATCCTAGGCTTTCATACACGAATTCAAGTGTTAAGTAAATGTTTACCTCTGTTACATTACTGACATGCACTCCATCCTCTTGATGCAAATTGGCATAAAAGGCCGGTACTAAATTTTTAGCTTTGAGATTGTTACATGACCTTGGGTTGACCTTCAGCAACCCTTGAAAATCTAGCAACTCCTACACTTGGTTCAATGGGTGGAGAGTAAACCACTATTGCTCTAGTTTCCACTCCACTAGGTTCAGTTGGCTACTCGACAGTAAATTCTTTCTACCCTAGATTCACTTTAGTTGAGCATCGACTAGGAGGACTGTTAGTAGTCCCTCCTTCCTTTTCTTCTCCCTCAGAGGAGAAATCTCCTCTATTGGGGCATGCTATAATATACAAATACACACACAAAAACAAAGAAAGTTAAAACTAAAAAAGACACTTAAAAAAAAACACAAAAAAAAAAAAACTGAAAGGGAAGTTAATATAAAATGTTACCTGACCCTCTTCTGAAGCAAAAAGTATTGCTTCACGAATGGTCTGGTCCACCCTTTCAAAATCTTGGAGGTCTACAAAAGGAACAATTGCTCAAATAGTAGGTCTTTCCTCCTGAAATTTAAAATTAAACACAAATGAGACAGGAACATTTAAATTACTTAAAAGTGGAGATTAAAGTCAATTTAAAACCTAAGTTTTACTTGAGATTCCATCTGAATTTCAGTCTCTTCAATAGGAGGAGTCTCCTTAGGGATTGATTTATCTGGGGAAGGAGGAAGTGCCTTCTTGTGCTGATGAAGATATTCACCTAGGGTGAGATCATCATCACTATCTTCTGAGTTTTCTTCCTCCTGTTTGGCTGTTGAAACATCTTCCTCCTATTGTTCTTGTTCTTGTTCTTGTTCTTGTTGTTCCTCTTCTTCTTCTTCTTCTTCTTCTTCTTCTCTATTCTCATAAGGTTGCTGCTCACTAGTAAATCTTTCACCCTCCTGTGGTACTAAAGGGCTAGCCAAATTGTCACTGAAATGCATAAAATTGAACTCTTGTGGCTCTTTTTTAATGGTTACCTCTGCTGCTTGCTGAAGGGCTTCAACTTCAGCCATCTCAGCTATAAAGGAGGCCTTCTCGGCCATGCACTTTCTCCACTCATATAGAGCACATTGAGATGCAATTTCTCCAACTTCAAAGCTCTCTCCTAGAGAGAGATAGGTTTCATGAAGAATTCATACTGCTCCCTCTCATCTCTATCTTTTGGGAGGCATGCAAACACCATATCTTGAGCCACTGTGGATGAATTTAATTCTTTAGTGACAATTGCATACATAGTCTTCATGAACCACAATTCAGCCTTCACATGCATTATATCTTGAGTCAAAATATTCTTAGGCCTAATAGCACATTCATCTCGCCAAGCTTGCCGAGTGTAATCATCAATAGCTTGTATTACTTCTGGGGGAAGGTGAGTGAATTCCCTCTTCACTTTTGTTCCAAAATGATTTAACTGATACTTCAAGTCTTTCAAAATTTTCTCTCTTGTTTTGACATGAATGCAGCTGCCTTTATGCCAATCCACAACTGCTAGTTCAAATTGATCAAAATGCATCAACCTCATCTACTCATCAATAGAAATAGACCTTCTTGGTGCTGTTGTTTGCCATGGGTTTGCATAATAGGTCTTTGTTTTAATCTTAATAAACTCACAGTTGGCCAAATAGAACACCTCTCTAGGAAACCAAAAGATACACCTCCTCCTAAATAATTCTTGGACCAATTGATTTCTAGGGTTAGCTAACTGCTCTACCCTACTTCTCTTTCAATGTGGGAAGCTATTTTATCTTTAAGAAAATTTGGAACTATAAAAGAAGCTTCCTTACTTTGTCTAAGACACTCAGTAGTGTCTTCTTTTACCATTTGTAGTTCTTGCTCTCTAATGACAACTTTTAACTTCCTCTTCCCCTCATCATGCCACATTTCTACGTTTAATCTGAACTTTTCGAAGTTCAGCATCTTAATCCAAGCAAAAGCTGATGTTGAAGTAGGGGCAGGAGCACTAGAAGTCGAGGCCATGGCGTATGTCATGGGAGAAGGTGAATAGTTTCAGCAGGTCGTGAAACAAGGGCTAATGCACGAAGGGGCATTAATGGTTTTTATAAGTTTAATCGGGTAATTAGATGATCGAATGGTAAGATTTGAAACTAATTAGTAGATTACAGGTCTACCCACAAAATACCTCATGGGTAAACATCTCTACCCACGAAATAAGTTCATGGATAAGCTATAGTTGGCAGAATTTTTAGAAAAGTATTGTTGGTCATTTTAATCATATTAATACTCAAATATTGCACATTTATTTCATGAATATTAGATACATTTAGTTGATTCTCCTTCTGACTAAATGTACTATTTTGTGCCAAATGAACTTTAGTGAGCAATGGAGATTCCCATAGATGTCTTACGTGAGGTTTTAAGTCATTTGCCAGTGAGAGAGATATGCAAATTAAGTTGTATAAGCAAGAGTGTGTGTGCATTCATTTTAGAGCATTACTTTTGTTCACACCAAGCATACAAAATGAGAAATATAGTTAGTGGAGTGATTTGGTATGGTGCACTTCCAGGAAAATATATGTATCATGGAATTGACTCTGAGGTAGGAATTCCACCTACATCACTAGAAGAAGTTCACAATATTTTAGGATGTAATGGTGGATTAATTATTTTCAAGCATTATGGAGAATATTTTTCTAATAGAGCTGACATTGGGATTAAGAATCTTGCTACAAATATAGAATTGGTACTCTCAAACCCTAATAGAGACAAGCATATCTTGGTGCAGTTTTAACATTTAAGGGTACTGATAGAAGGGCTATACATAAATTATTTTGTTGGGAGGAACCAGCTGATATTTGGACTAATTGGCAGTACTTGTTGATTTATCATTTTGACAAACATCAATGGCAACTACTCAGAGAAGTTTATTTTGGAGGAAGACCAACAAATAATACGAAGGTTTATTATGGATCAATGGCAGTACTTGTTGATTATTGATGGAATCATTTACTTTATAACAAGTTGTACACCTCAATATATTAATGAACTTACGATCATTTCCATCAATATTGAAGATGAATCAATGAAACTCCTACCTATCCCATATACTATGGGTGCACTGGCAATTTCATTCTATGATTTAGTTGAGTTGGCTATATTTGGGGGAACTAATGGAGAACCTGCATCTCTTAGTTTAATTTGATGGTGGGATGCTAAAATGAAATTTGAAATTTGGAGAGTACAAGACATTGCAAAATGGGAATGGAATTGAGTCTACATAGAATTACAACTGGAGGATCTGGGAGAACTTGACATGCCATATGAAAGAAAAATTAGAGCTTTCTGTTTCATCAATGGAGATACTCTTATTTATAGTGCATGGGATAATCTTTATTATTACAAGATCCAACTATTTGATGGAGGCTACAATGCTGAACTTATCAATCAATTAACCTTACTTGCTTCTATAGTGTGGTTGCATGAATTAATTCCCTTTACAAATACTTTGCAACACTGTGCATAGTATTTTCTATCTGCCCATGTGTAAGTTCGAGGGTAAACTGGTTTACCCAAGAACTTGTCTGTGGAGTGTGTTAAAAAACTCCCCTATCGAACACTTACAATGTTTGCTATTTTTTTGGAACATTTTTGTTGTATTGTGCTCAAAACTAAATGAACCTTTGTTGCAAGTTTTTATCAAGTCTAAAATTTTATATCATTTACTATATTTGTGGTATTATTGTAAACAGATGTACCTGTTGCATGACAACATGAAATGACAGCTAAAGCTTACTTAATGATGGTAGACAAGCAAATCTTCTTTTATATTTAAATGTTGCATGTACGGTTGGTCAAGGAATTCATTTCATAGGTTAGTTCAAACACCTACAAGAAGATCAATTATGGTTGTCCCACAGCAAGAATAACCAAGGGAACAAACCATAGGTATTATGTTTTACTTTAATTTAATGGATGAACCTTCCTGCATAACAGTTCCTGAATGTGCTAATGACAGATTCGAATTAAATTCTAATTACATCAACCAATTACCCAAATTTCATGGATTTGAAAAAGAAGATGCTTATTGGTTTTTAAAATAATTTAATGAAGTTTGCAATATGATGAAAGTACCAAACATGTCTATTGATGCAATTAAACTAAGGTATATGCCTTTTGCTTTAAATGATAGTGCAAAAAGATGGTTATACAGTTTACAACCAAATTCTATTATCAATTGGAATCAATTTTGTTTTGAATTTCTATGAAAATACTATCCAATGCATGTCACAATTAAAAGGAAGAATGAAAATTTAAATTGTAGATAGAAACCAGGAGAACCTTTCTGGAAATATTTTGCAAGATTTCGTAATCTCCTACCTCAATGCCCACATCATGGAGTAGAGAGAGTTACCCAAACCTAAACTATTTATGAAGGAATCGATTATCACACAAAGACACTCTTAGAATCTTTGAGTCATGATGGATTCTTGAACCAAGGAATAGATAATGATTGGAAATTTTTAGAAGATTTAGCCAAAAGAATTGCCCAATGGGAGAGTGCTGCTGAAGTGAGTTAGGAACAAATTTCTACCCCTAGTGGAGTCCATATTGTTGAACCATATGTTGCCTTAGAAGCTAAAATGGCTAGCTTGATACATAAAATTGATGAACTACAGCTTAAACAAAAGATTGAAACTAACATGCCTAAATTTACAAGTTACTTTGCCATAGGTCATGTTGTAGAGGACTATCCTATTTTGCATGAATCTGAAGATGTTAATGCTTTATTTTATAATCAACGTAACAACCCTAATTTCAACCCTACTTATAATCCTAAGTGGAGGAACCATCCTAAGTTTTCATGGAAAAACCCAAGACAACAACCACATTAATGAACAATAGCAATGAACAAAATCAAAATGCAATTAACAATAGCTCTTTAAATTTAAATCAAAATCAACCTGTTCATGATCAAAATGTTGAGAGACAATTAGCAAGCTTAATGCAAATAGTAGAAATAGTACTAAAGTCCAATTCTCAAATTGCTACACATGATCAAGTTATTAAAAGATTTGAGACACAACTGAACCAAATATCTAATTCACTTAATCTAAGAAACAAAGGTGCTCTTCCAAGTCAATCTATTTAGAATCCTCATTTACCTGATCGACACATACTTCATGGAGCGGATGAACAACACCACGTAGCTTAAGCCAATGAGGTTGCAGTTTGGTGGTGTCTGTTTATAAATCACATGGTTTTCTTGTGAGCCATTAGAACTCCGCAAGTATAGATATATATAAGAACTATTTTTATTTTAATTATATTATTTCTATGTGAAAAGAAAAAAAAAAAATCACATCCACATCATAATTCTTTGTTGATGTATATAGCAATTGTATTTAACTTTTGTAGCATTACTTATGCATTTCACATAATTCGTCCTATTAAGTTCAATGTATTATTCAGCATGCATCACATTTTCATTATTGATATTGGGGATGTTTATTATATTCCATATTTGTCATGAATTTTCCTATCTATACTAAAATTTTCCATTTACATTGAGGACAATGCAAAGTTTAAGTACGGTAGGGAAGGTTTATGTTTAAGAATGTATGTTTAAGTATTTAAGTTTAAGTGTGTAAAATGTTAAAATTTTAAAAAAATTTCTTTTCCGATATTTGTGATTTTCTTTGATTTTCGCATCTTTAATATCTTTTATGTTTTTATTCAAGAACAAAACTTGAAGAATGTAAGTTTCAAGTGTTGCTATTAAAATTAATGAGAAGACACTATTATATTGAGAGGAGAATTTCCAGAGACAATTCCAAGTAATCTATTGCCCTTAGAGGAGATGGATTTCAAATTGAATTGTGCAATGGGTTGAGTCTTCCTATTTCATTTGAATTAATGTCTTATTAACCTAGTTTTTCTAAAGTGACTCATTTTCCTCCCTGATTACCCTATTTGAGTGGAGAGATAAACCTATGCCGAGTGCCACCATAAAAATGATTATGATATGAAACATTTTCCATTTTGGTGAGCATTATCCTAAGGTATCTCCCAAACTTCTCTTAGTTTGAGGTTATGTGAAGGAAGGTAGCAAGGGTATGAGCTTTAATACACTATGGAGTTCATTTGGGAATTAGGTTATGGAGATATAAGGTGGTGAAATTAATTGATTAAGGGTCATTTATTAGTTTTAAGAGTGCAATGCTAGTCATGTCATTTACTTTGTGTTATTTTGAAAAAAAAAAAAAAAAGAATGGAAAAGGAAGTTGATGATACAAAAAAAAAAGAATGGAAAAGGAAGTTGATGATACAAAAAAAAAAGAGAAAAAATAAAAAAATAAAAAATAAATAGAAATCAAAAAGAAAAAAAAGAGAAAATAGAAAAGAATCAGAAAAAACTAAACAAAATTAGATATTTGAAGTCACTTAGGATTTGAGAATGAAGTGGGATGATATCACATCAACAAATTAACATTTTGAGTGATAGTGTATCCCTTGTCTACCGGCCAAAGCATTTTCCAATATCTTAGAAAGGAAAGGAATATCTTAAATTACCCTCTTTTGTTGGTGAGATGTGTGCCTATTTTAATGATTTAATTCCTAATTGAGAGTAGTGAAGGTTTGAATTCATCTTGCTTGCACAAGACACGTGGTTCTTATGAATAGGTGACTCTTTGTTCACATTTTAAAGTGAGTCTATTCAATTTAAGGGCAAAGAGAGGGAGTGTTGTAAGACTGAGCCACCTCATTCCCCTGAAATTTTTATAGCAACAAGTGATTCAAATGATCCTTTGGTTGGTTCTATTTTCCTTCTCTCTCTTTCTCTTTTATTTCATTGGACTATGTGGGTGTATCCATTGAAAACCCTCTGGAAACACTACTCCACCACTCAGGTAACCTAGGGGTTTAAAGACTTCCTGCACCTGCTAAGTGTAGTCATGTTCCCTACAAAAGTGGCCTAGCATAGATTTAGTTAATTTTACTTAGTTGTCTTTATTACTTTAATAGTTTTTATAGTCTTATTTTAGTATTTTGCTAAGGGACTAGCAAAACTTAAGTATGGGGGACTTGTCTAGACTCAAAAGTCTGCATTTTATGGATATTAATTCATGCATTTTAATGAATTTTATTTACATTTTGCGTTGAGTAGTGATGATTACAAGCATTAAGTGTTCTTTCCTTTTCCTTTTTCCTTTATATTTACACTCAATTTTACAAACACCTATCTTATCAACTCTATTACGATATTTAGAGAATGGTTTCATGTTTGATGTAGTGTTGAATGTTGCATTTTATTTCTACAAGTTTTTCGTAATGTGTTATGTTTCATGCTTTATGTTGTCTATTGTATTTTAATATAATTAAAAAGACCAAGAATATAAGCAAACAACTTTTAGAAGTTTCAACTAATTCAAATCATACTGTTTAAACATCTTAAACTCACTTTTAGCACACGTCTCACAAGTAAGTTTGAGGGTAGAGACATTTACCCACGAGCTATCTCGAGGGTTTAGTGCTTTTTCTATACTAAACGACAAATTACGTGCAAACTGAGATGTAGAATGTTAAGACTTAAGAAGAATTAAATATTTGGAAGTAAAACTCACTTGATAGACTCCTTCAGTGTAAAATTCGAATCATTTACTAAATGACTAATTTTAAAAATCAAAATATTCTAAGTGTTGAAGATATTAAAGTTAATGAAAAATTCTCTAGAAGGTGCAAATTTAATAAGTGTTGAAAGAGCATCTTAGCGATTAATTGGAATGGAGCAATTGTGACATTTCTTAAAAGAAATATAATTACTTGTTCCATTAATTGAATACACCAATTTAGCTAAACACCAATCAAAACTGATCCCTGTGGATAAACCCGTACTTGCATACTAATTACATCTAAACCCGTGCACTTGCGGTGAAATTAAAATATTTCACACACACATTATTCTCTTTACAAGAATTTAATCACAAGTAGTGTGTAGGAGCGAGACAAAGGTTGTGATTGTTCTGTTGTTAATTGTTGCTGTATTACTGTAACTAGTGCTTTAGAAATAAATTTCTTATATTCTACAACTATGAATGATCTTGTCTTGAAGGATTTTTGTGGCCACTGATTTACATCATATCCTATGCCCATTATCAACTTGGCAAGACTGATTCCATAAAATAATTTTGAATGTCTGTGCTAAATGGAATCCAAAAATAGTTTACACCAATTCAATTGTATTCTCTGCTTAACAGCATAGGTTGCATATAAACAAATTTTCTCTATATATTCAATATGCCCTTTCTTCTGAAAAATCTATGCTTGTAGAATTTTTACTATAAATTTGGTTTTGCCATTTAATTCATCCAAATATTGTAGTTTACCATAAGATTGAGGGTTTCTTGCTATTGAACTAAGGTTCCAATCTAACAAGCTAAGTGATGTTCTATCTAATAGTACACCCTCATTTTTCAATTTTAGTGTATCTAATTGTACACCCTCAAATTTTACACCAAAAGACTCTATCCAATGAGTTTTACTTCCAAATATGTAATTTTTCTTAAGTCGTAAGATTATACACTTTAGTTTGCATAAAATTTGTTGTTTTGTGTAGGGAACGCACTTAACCCTCAAGGTAGCTCATGGGTAAATGTCTTCACCCTCGAACTTACTCGAGGCTTGTGCGATAAATGTGAGTCTTAGATGTTTATACAATATGATTCAAATTAGTTGAAACTTCTAAGAGTTGAAAACTTATATTTTTGATCATTTTAAATATTTTAAAAGACAACAAACAACATAATGCGTGAAACACAGCACAATACAAATAACTTGTAAAAATAAAATGCAACATTTAACATTACAGTAAACATAAAATCATTCTCTAAATATCGTAACCGAGTTAATAAGATGGGTGTTTATAAATTTGAGTGAAAAATATAAAGGAAAAGTAAAAATAAAGGAAAAGAAAAAGGAAAGAATACCTAATGCTTCACTATAATTTCTCCATTCGAAACTTGCTCAGGCTAAGAACTTCTCTTTGTCTTTACTTCTAGTCCACCAGGTCATCAATCTGGTAGGCCTTCCTTTCGACCTTGAAATGAGATTTCAGGCGTCACTTTGCAATTACACCAAGGAACAGAGAAGGAAGCAGCTGACATCGAGAGTCTCTCCTTCAAGGATACGCTCAAGTTGAGAAAAGAATAGCGAACACACTACATGAGTGGTTGGAGAAGAGGAGGTCATCAATCTCCTCTCGGAACAAGTGAGTGGGTGGAAGGTGGAAGATGGAGAAGATGGAGAATGCCTTGTGAATGGTGCCCCAGATGAAGAGGAGGGGGGGGTTTGGTATCATGGCTACGAGACTGTTTTATAGATGGGAGGAGTGGTAGTTCACGAGCTAGCAGTTAACAAGGACGTGATGCACATCTGAATGTGTGAGATCATTCCATGCAAGCCCACTTCTTTAGCCTGTTCGTCCATGTTCTCCATGGTTGAGCTTCAGCTAAATTAAATTTCTCAATTCTGCTCTTATACACATTTCCCTACAATTGCTCATCAAATTTCTCTACAAATACTTAAGTAATACCTTTCATGAAACACATCATATTATAGGAGAAATAATTCATAACATTTAAACCTTAACTATAATTGCAATCACTATTACATCAATGAAATTCATCACACAAAACAAGCAGGGCACAAACTCAAGGGTAATCTAGTTTACCCTTGCGTAAGTTCGTGGGTAAACAGCTTAACCCTCAGAATCTATACTTAGACATAAATCATGATTTTTTCTATGAATTAATCATTTTAGCAGCAACGTAAAGAGTCAATTATCAATCATTCATTCCTTTCTTAGTAGGTAATCACCACAGACATAATTCAAGACATAAAACTTAATTCATGCATTATTAAAGTGAATAAACGTGCATAATACTCAAAAGTATTGTTAACCTTGTAATCATCATAATTCAATGCAAAATGCAACTAAAACTCACTAAAACACATGAATTAATATCAATAAAATGAACACTTTTGAGTTTGAAAAAATCCCCTATACTTAAGTTTTGCTAGTCCCTTACCAAAATACTAAATTAAGACTATAAAAACTATGAAAGGAATACAGACTACTAAATAAAATTTACTAAAACTATGCAAGTGCAGCAAGCATTTAAACCCCTAGGTTACCCTAGTGGTGGAGTTCTGTCTCCGAAGGGTTTTCAATGGATACACCCACAAAGTCCCAAGAAATAAAGAGAGAGAGAGAGAAAGAGAAACAGAACCAAGCAAAGGATCATTTGAATCACTTGTTGCTATAAAAATTTCAAGGGAATGAGGTAGCTCGATCTTACA
>JAMKPZ010015413.1:0-32739 GCA_024699675.1 Amphibolis antarctica | reverse complement strand
TTAAACCCCTAGGTTACCCTAGTGGTGGAGTTCTGTCTCCGAAGGGTTTTCAATGGATACACCCACAAAGTCCCAAGAAATAAAGAGAGAGAGAGAGAGAAGAGAAACAGAACCAAGCAAAGGATCATTTGAATCACTTGTTGCTATAAAAATTTCAAGGGAATGAGGTAGCTCGATCTTACAACACTCCCTCTCCTTGCCCTTAAATCGAATAGACTCATTTTAAAATGTGAACAAGAAGTCACCTATTCATGAGAACCATCTGTCTTGTGCAAGCAAGTGAAATTCACACCTTCACTACTCTCAATCAGAAATTAAATCATTAAAGCAGGCATACATCTCACCAACAAAAGAGGGTAATTTAAGATATTCGCTTCCTTTCTAAGATATTGGAAAATGCTTTAGCCGGTAGACAAGAGATATGGCAATAATACACCATTACTCAAGATGTTTATTTGTTGATATACTATCATGCTACTTCATTCTCACATCCCCAGTGACTTCGAATATTTCCCTTTCCACCCATATTGATATTGATCCCTTGAATTTTTTTGATTCTTTTTCTTCTTCTTTTTCTTTCTTTGTTTTTTTTTTTTAACAGTAACTTCCTTTTCATTTCTTTTTCCTTTTTTCTCTTTTTTCAAAATAACACAAAGTAAATGACATAACTAGCATTGCACTCTTAGAACTAATAAATGGCCCTTAATCGATTAATTTCACCACCTTATATCTCCATAACCTAATTCCCAAATGAACTCCATGGTGAATTAAAGCTCATACCCTTGCTACCTTCCATCACATAACCTCTAACTCAGAAAATTTTGGGAGATACCTTAGGATAATGCTCACCAAAATGAAAATTTTTTCATATCATGATCATTTTTATGGTGGCACTCGGCATAAGTTTATCGCTCCACTCAAACAGGGTAATGAGAAAGGAAAATAATTCACTTTAGAAAAACTAGGTTAACAAGGCATTAATTCAAATGAAGTAGGAAGACTCAACCCATTGCACAAGTTAATTTGAAATCCATCTCCTCTAAGGGCAATAGGTTACTTGGAATTGGCTCTAGAAATTCTCCTCTCAATATAATAGGGTCTTCCCATTAATTCTAATAGCAATACTTGAAACTTACATTCCTCAAGTTTTGTTCTCGAGAAAAACACATAAAAGATATTAAAGATGTGGAAATCAAAGAAAATCACAAATATCGGAAAAGAAAAGAAAATTTAAAAATTTTGAACATTTTTAACATACTAAAACTACTTAAACTTACTTAAACATAAACCTTCCCCCCCATACCTAAACTTTGCATTGTCCCCAATGTAAATGGAAAAGTTCAGTATAGATAGGAAAATTCATGACAAATATGAAATATAATAAACTTCCCCAACATCAAACGTGAAAATGTAATGCATGTTGAATAATGCATTGAACTTAATAGGATGAAGCATGTGAAATGCATAAGTAATGTTGCAAAAATTAAACAAGTGCTATGCATCAATAAAAAATGATGATAAGGAGGTGATATAATTTTTTTCTTCACATAAACAATATAATTGAAACAAAAATAGTGCTCCTATATATCTATCCTTGTGGAATTTTAATGGCTCACAAGAAAACTAGGTGGTCTATAAACAGACACCACCAAACTGCAGGCTCATTGGCTTAAGTTGTGTGGTGTTTTTCATCCCCTCCATGAGCTATATGCTCATCAAGTAAACAAGGATTCTTAATAGATTGACTTGGAAGAGCACATTTGTTTCTTAGGTTAAGTGAATTAGATATTTGGTTCAATTGTGTCTCAATTCTTTTAATAGCTTGATCATGTGCAGCAATTTGAGAATTGGATTTTATGGCTATTTCTACTCTTTGCATTAAGCTTGCTAATTGTCTCTCAACATTTTGATCATGAACAGGTTGGTTGTGATTTAAATTTAAAGAACTATTGTTCATTGCATTTTGTTCAATAAAAGGCTGTCCTATAGATTGAGGTGGTTGCTGTCTAGGGTTTTTCTATGAAAAATTAGGATGGTTCCTCCACCTAGGATTATAAGTAGGATTGAAATTAGAGGTGCTACGTTGATTATAAAATAAAGCATTAACATCTTCAGATTCATTTAAAATAGGACAATCCTCTACAACATGACCTATGGCAAAGCAACTTGTACATTTAGGCATGGAAGGCTCAATCTTTTGTTTAAGTTGTAGTTCATCAAATTTATGTATTAAGCTAGCCATCTTAGCTTCTAAAGCAACATGTGGTTCAATTGTATGGACTCCCCTAGGGATAGGAATTTGTTACTGACTTACTTCAGCAGCACTCTCTCATTAGGCAATTCTTTTGGCTAGATCTTCTAAAAATTTCCAAGCATTATCTATTCCTTGGTTCAAAAATCCATTTTGACCTAAGAATTCTAAGAGTGTCTTTGTATGATAATCAATTCCTTCATAAATAGTTCAAATTTGGGTCACTCTCTCTACTCCATGATGTGGGCATTGAGCTAGGAGGTCACGAAATCTTGCAAAATATTTTCAGAAAGGTTCTCCTGGTTTCTGTCTACAATTTAAAGTTTCATTTTTCCTTTTAATTGTGACATGCATTGGATAGTATTTTCCTAGAAATTCAAAACAAAATTGTTTCCAATTGATAATAGAATTTGGTTGTAAGCAGTATAACCATCTTTTTGCACTATCTTTTAAAGCAAAAGGCATATATCATAATTTAATTATATCAATAGACATGTTTGGTACTTTTATCATATTGCAAACTTCTTTAAATTCTTTTAAAAGCTAATAAGCATCTTCTTTTTCAAATCCATGAAATTTTGGTACCTGGTTGATGTAATTGGAATTTAATTCAAATCTATCATTAGCACATTCAGGAAGTGTTATGCAGGAAGATTCATCCATTAAATTAGGATAAAACAAACTACCTATTGTTTGTTCTCTAGGTTGTTCTTGCTGTGGGGAAACCATAATTGTTCTTCTTGTAAGTGTTAGAACTAACCTATGAGAAGAATCTCTAGACCAACTGATAGACAACATTTAAATATAAAAGAAGATTTGCTTGTGTACTGTCATTAAATAAGCTTTAGTAGCCATTTCATGTTATCATGCAACAGGTACATATGTTTACAATAATACCACAACTATAGTAAATGATATAAATTTCATAAAAAACATGCAATAAAATAACAAAGATGTTCATTTAGATCAAAGCACAATACAACAAAGATGTTTCAAAAGAAATGACAAACATTGTAAGTGTTCAATAGGGGAGTTTTTGAAATAACCCATGGCTAGGTTCATGGGTAAACAAGTTTAACCTCAAACTTACACGTGGGTCGATAGAAAATACTACACATAGTGTTGTAGAGTATTTGAATAGGGAATTAATTCATGTAACCACACTGTAGAAGCAGGCAAGGTTAATTGATGAATAAGTTTAGCATTGCAGCCTCCATCAAACAATTGGATCTTGTAATAATAAAGATTATCCCAAGCACAATAAATAAGAGTGTCTCCCTTGATGAAACAAAAAGCTTTGATTTTTCCTTCATATGGCATGTCAGGTTCTCCTAGATCCTCTAGTTGCAATTCAATGTAAACTCGATTCCATTCCCATTTTGCAATGTCCTGTACCCTCCAAATTTCAAATTTCATGTCAGTATCCCACCATCGAATTACACTAAGAGATTCAGGTTCTCCATTAGTTCCCCCAAATATGGCTAGCTCAACTAAATCAAAGAGTGAAATTGACAATGCACCCATAGGGTATGGGACAAGTAGGAGCTTCACTGATTCATCTTCAATATTGATGGCAATAATCGTAATCTCATCAACATAAGTAGGTGTACAACTTATTATAAAGTAAATGATTTCATCAAAAATCACATGATTTCTATTATTTGTTGGTCTTCCTCCAAAATAAACTTTTCTGACAGGTTGCCATTGATGTTTGCCAAAATGATAAACCAGGAAATATTACCAATTAGTCAACATTTGGGGTTCCTCCCAACAAAAAAATTTATGCATTATCCTTTTATCAATACCCTTAAAGGTTAAAACTACACTTGAATCAAGTAACACATGCTTTTCCCTTTTAGGGTTTGGGAGTAATAATTTTATATTTGTGGTAGGGTTCTTAATCCCAATATCAGATTTGTTGGAAAATTATTCTCCATAATGCCTGAAAATAATTAATCCACTATTACATCCTAAAGTATTATGAACTCCTTCTAATGATGTAGGTGGAATTCCTACCTCAGAATCAATTCCGTGATACATATTTTTTCCTGGAAGGGCATCATACCAAATCACTCCACTAACTATATTTCTCATTTTGTAAGCTTGGCGTGAACAAAAGTAATGCTCTGAAATAAATGATCGAACACTCTTGCTCACACAACTTAATTTGCACAACTCTCTCGCTAGAAAATGACTTAAAACCTCACACAAGACATCTATGGGAATCTCCATTGCTCACAAAAGTTCATTTGGCACAAAATAGTACATTTAACCAGAAAGAATTTCAGCTCGATATATCTAATATTCATGAAATAAATGTGCAATATATGAGTATTAATATGATTAAAATGACTACACAATAAGTTCCTAAAAATTCTGTCAACTGTAGCTTACCCTCAAACTTAGTTCAAGGGTGATAGTGTTTACCGTCAAAGTACCTCATGGGTAAACCTGTAATCCATTAATTAATTTCATATCTCATCATCCAACCATGTGATTACCTGATTAACCTTATAAAAACCATTAATGCCCTTTCATTCATTAGCCCTTATTCCACGAGCTACGTTCATAGCACTCTCCTTCTCCCACAACACACCATGGCTTTGACTTCCATCGCTCCTCCCCCTACTCCAACATCAAGTTTTGAGTGGATTAAGATGCTGAACTTCAAGAATTTTAGACTGAATGCAAAGATGTGGTAGAATGAGTGCAAACGAAAGCTTAAAGCTGTGATTAGGGACCAATAACTCAAAACGATAAGAGAAGACAATGCTGAGTGTCTTAGGCAGAGTAAGGAGGCTTGCATTGTAGTTCCAACATTTCTTAAAGATAAAATAGCCTCTCACATTGAGAGAGAGGTAGGGCAAGAGTAGTTAGCTCTCCCTAGAAATCATTTAGTGCAAGTTGTTTAGGAGGAAATGTGTTTTCTAGTTTCATAGAGAAGTATTTTGCTTAGCTACCACTGGGTCCATTAAAATTAAAACAAAAACTTATATTGCAAGCACGTGGAAAGTAATAACACCTAGAAAATCCATTTCAACTGATGAATGGATGAGGTTAATACGATTTGATCAGTTTGAGTTGGTAGCTTCAGATTGGCACAAAGGTAGCCACCAACATTATAAAACAAAGGAGAAGATATTGAAGGATTTGAAATATCAGTTGAAGCAAATTGGCACAAGGGTGGAAAGAGAATCCACCCACCTTCCCACTGAAGTATCACAGGCCATTGAGAATTATACTCAATAAACATGGTAGGATGAGTTTGCTCTTAAGCCCCACAAGGCCTTAGATTAGGAAATTGCATTTGTTAAGGCTAAACTATGGTTTATGAAGGCTATTCATTCAATCATTAAGGATTTAAATCGTACCACAGTAATTTGAGATGAAGTGTTTGCATGTCTCCCTAAAGATAGAGATGAAAGAGAGCAATATGAATTTTTTATGCAAACTTATCTCTCTCTAGGAGAGAGTTTTGAAGTTGTTGAAATTGCATCACAATCTGCTATGTATGAATGGAGACAGCACAAGGCTGAGAAAGCTACTTTTGTTACTAAAATGGCTGAAGTTGAAGCCTTTTAGAAAGCAGTAGAGGTGAAAATTGTTCAAACTCAAAAGTGTGCATTTTATTGATATTAATTCATGAGTTTTAGTGGCATTTTGCATTGAATTATGATGATTACAAGGTTAACTATACTTTTGAGCATTATGCAGGTTTATTCACTTTAATGATGCATGAATTAAGTTTTGAGTCATTAATTATGTTTGTATTGATTACCTATTGAGAAAGGAATTAATGATCGACAATTGACTCTTTAGGTTGCTTATAAAGTGATTAATCCACAGAAAAAAATTGTGATTTATGTCTAAGTGATAAGACCAAGGGTTAAGCCATTTACCTACGAACTTACGCAAGGGTAAACTGGATTACCCTCGTGCCTACACCCCATTTGTTCTGTGTGGTGAATTTCATTGATGTAATAGCAATTGCAATCATAGTTAAGGTTTAAATGTTATGAACTATTTCTCCTGTAATATGATGTGTTTCATGAAGGTATTCTTTAAGTATATGCAGGACAATTCGATGAGCAATTGCAAGGAAATGTGTAGAAGAGCAAAATTGAGGAATTCAATTCAGCTAAAGCTCAACCACGAAGAACGTGGACGAACAGGTTAAAGAAGTGGATTGCATGGGATGATCTCACACGTCCGGACGTGCACCACACCCTTGTTAACTACCAGCTTGTGAACTGCCATTCGTTCCATCTATAAAACAGTCTCATAGCCATGAAACTACCCCCCCCTCTTCTTCCTTCATCTGCCATTCACAGAGCATTCTCCATCTTCTTATCTTCCATCATCCACCCACTCATCTCTTCTGAGAGGAGATTGACGACCTCCTCTTCTCCAACCATTCGCATAGTGCATTTCCTGTTCTTTTCTCAACCTGAGCATATCCTTGAAGGAGAGACTCTTGGTGCCAGCTGCTTCCTCCTTTATTCCTTGGTGTAATTGCGGAGTGACACCCAAAATCTCACTATAAGGTCGAAAGGAAGGCCTACCAGATTAACGACCTGGTGTACCGAATGTAAAGATAAAGAGAAGTTCCCAGCCTATGCAAGTTTTGAAGGAAGAAATTACAGTGAAGCATTAAGTGTTCTTTCCATTTTTATTTTCTTTATTTTAATTTACCCTTACATTTACACTTGAATCTACAAACACACACTTTATCAACTTGGCTATGGTAATTAGATTATGTTTTTAGGTTTACTATGATGTTGAATGTTGCACTTTTACTTTACAAGTTGTTCGTACTGTATTGTATTTCTTGCATTTTGTTGTTTGTTGTGTTTTAAAATATCTAAAAAGACCAAAAGTATAAGTATTCAACTCTTAGAAGTTTCAACTAATTTGAATTGTACTATTTTTATATCTGAAACTCACAACTATAGCACAACCCTCGAGTAAGTTCGAGGGCGAAGACATTTACCCACGAGCTAGCTCGAGGGTTAAGTGCTTTTTCTGTGCAAAATGATAAATTTTATGCAAATTGAAGTGTATAATGTTAAAACTTAAGAAGAATTAAATATTTGGAAGTAAAATTCACTAGATACAATATTTCAGTGTAAAATTCACATCATTTACTAAAAGACTAAGTTAAAAATCCAAATATTCTAAGTGGTGAAGAAATTAAAAGTTAATAAAAGAACTCTCTGGAAAGTATGATGCAATAAGTATTTAAAGAGCATCCTAACGGTTAACTGGAACAAGGCAACTGTGACATTTCTTAAAAGATATTTAATCATTTGTTCCAATAATTGAATACACCAATTCAACTAAACACCATACAAAACCAATCCCTACGGACAAACTCGTACTTACACACTAGCTATATTTGAACCCATGCACTTGCGGTAAATTAAAATATTTTGCACACACAATTTTTATAAGAATTGAATTACAAGTGTTGTGTAAAAGTGGAATAAGTTTTTTGGCGCCATTGCTGGCGATTGCTTCAATTCCCGCAATAGTGTTATTTTTGCTATTTTGGTGTTAGCTAGGGCTACAATAGAATTTATTTGCATTTATTGTTATTAAATTTTATCACACAATCTTACTGCTATTCTAGAGTAGAGTTTTGTATTTAAATTCTAAATTTCATAATGGACTCATATAACTCGTATTGGGGTAACTATGGGATTGTTCTAGGAACTAGTTATGAGGATTATAATTATTCTAATTATGTTAGAAGAGATTATTCACCTATGGAGTTTAATGATTACTCTTCACAGCATGATTTAGAAGGACTTAATGTTAATTCTCAAAATAATTATAACTGAAATGACACTTCTAATTTGTGGGACTAGAATGACAATTCAGGAATGCAAAATTATTATTCAAAATGTAATCATATGAATGAAAATCAAAATTACCAATCAAATATATCATTACAAATCCAACAATTAACGGATAAAATAGATGAATCAATATGCAATAATGAAGAGAGTAATAGATTGAATGAACTACAAAATGATAATTACTTAAATTGGTCAATATTACAAGAAGATTAGAGTGTTCAAGGTACTAATACAGGTATAACAAATCTTAGAAATAATTGACCAATTAATACTGGAATTGATCAGAATTATATTAATCGAAGAATATCACAAGAATTCATAAAACTGCTGAATAGATATGATGAATCAATACAGAAAATGAAAGATAGTAAGATGTTTAATGAGTATGAAAACAATGATTTTAATTGGGCAACCTCAAATGAAAATCAAAATTATCCAGATGTGAATTCATTAGAAAGTATTTTATATACAGAGGAGAACATACAACCATTTGAGATAATGGAAGAAAATCAGTATAATGATTTAACTGCATTTAATCATATGGAGAAGTTAGATGAAATTCAAAGATCCATTGACCTATTTATAAGAAATTCTAATTCTAATTTATTTGAACAAGATAAAGACTTTCAGCATGAACCTATAGACACTTGTGCAACACTCACACCAAATTAGTTCTATAGCACTCCAAAAGTTGAAAATTTTAAGGGAAAAGATCAAATCTAGGAAGGGTATGAATTACTTGACTATTTGGTAAGGGACTATTCAGTTGGACCATCCGAGTTTGTGAACAACCCTATTACCAAAAATATGGAAGAGTTACTTGAGGTGTTAGCCACCCTTAAATCAAAAGGAGATTTTAGTGTTCCTATGTCAGATAATGTGTCAAAAGAAGAATCAAAAGATGTAAGTATTATAATAAGATATGGTGTCACTTATGAAGGTCCTAAAAGGGATGATACTGAAAAATGAATTAATGACAATTTTACAAAGAAAGAGGAAATTAAGGAAAAATCTAGTCTAGAAAACAAGGTTGATGCTGAGTTAGATGATAATACAAAAATTGAAAATATTAAAGAATCTGAAAATAGTAAAGAAATTGAGAGCAAAGTTGTTAAGAAAGATGTTATAAATGAAGATAAGTTAACAAACGGAAATCACTTTCCATTTCCACATAGAATGAGAAATGTTAAGGATCAAGAATTGGAACAAATCAGTAAAATATTTGAGCAAGTTAAAATCAATATACCATTACTGGAAATTATTTGACAAGTTCTTTCTTATGCCAAATATCTTAAAACTCTTAGTACCAAGAATAGAAGGAAGAAAATATTAAAAAAGGCATTTTTAGCTAAAGAGGTAAGCTCCATATTAGTTAATCCTGTACCTGAAAAATTAAATGATCCAGGAACTCCTATTATTTCCTGCTATATAGGGGATTGCTATTTTAATACAGTGTTAATAGACTTAGGAGTTGGAATTAATGTCATGCCTAGTTCTATTTATGAGAAGTTAAAATTGGATAATATCAAACCTACTAGAATGGTGATCCAGCTAGAATACCTTTAGGAAAAGTGGAAAATATTTTAGTAAGGGTTATGGAGTTTGTCTACCTTGTTGATTTCACTATAATGGAAACAAAAGCTTCAAATATAACTCAAGATCAAACTATAGTAATTTTAGGAAGACCATTTTTAGCTACAGTCGATGCTTGCATAAGTTGTAGAAATGGTTGGATGGAATTAGTTTGGGGTGATCAAAAATTAGAACAGAATATTTTTAGTAGAGTTAAGAAAAATTTTAAAGAGCTTCAATTTAAAAAATTTAAAGTTAATCTAATCGAAACTTTTAAATTAGATGAGGATTTAAATATAGAGGAATTAGATCATGTTGAAAGATGTATAATACCAACTAAAGAAATGTTGAAAGAGGAAATATCTGAGAAAATTGAGATTATGGATGTAAACAAAGAACAATTCGAAAATGATAACAAATCATTAATTTCAAAAGACCCTGTTCTTGAACTGGAACCAGTTCCAGAAAATTTAAAATATGCATTTTTGGAGAAAAATGAGAATCTACTAGTCATCATTGCTTCTGATTTAACATCAATACAAATAGAAAATCTTTTAAAAGTGTTGAGAAAGCATAAAGGAGCAATAGGATGGTAGATGTCAGACATAAAAGGTATAAGTTCAACTATTTGCCAACATAGGATTAATTTGGAATTTGAAATTCAACCTGTTAGGCAACCACAGAGAAGATTGAATCCAAATATTAAAGAGGTTGTTAAAAAGGAAATTATGAAATGGTTAGACAATGATATAATTTATCCAATATCTGATAGTTCTTAGGTGAGTCCAGTAATGGTAGCACCAAAAAAGTCTGGGATAACAGTTGTAGAAAATGACAAGGAATTAGTTCCAACAATAGTTCAAACTGGTTGGAGGGTTTGTATAGATTACAGAAGACTAAATGCAGCAACTAGGAAGGATCACTTTCCACTACCTTTTATAGATCAAATGTTAGAAAAATTGGTAAGAATGAGTATTATTGTTTCCTAGATGGCTATTCTGGTTATAATCAAATCCATGTTTCACTTGAGGGTCAAGAGAAAACAACTTTCACATGTCCTTTTGGAACATTTGCCTTTAGTCATATGCCTTTTAGGCTATGCAATGCACCTACTACATTTCAAAGATGTATGACAGGCATCTTCACGGATTTTATAGATGAATTTTTAGAAGTGTTTATGGATGATTTCTCTATATATGAGGACTCATTTGAAAAATGTTTAAGTAATTTATAGAAAGTGTTAGAGAGATGTGAATAGAAAAAGTTAGTATTAAACTAGGAAAAATGCCATTTTATGGTTAAACAAGGAATAGTCTTAGGATATGCTATTTCTGCTGAAGGCATAAAAGTTGACAAAGCAAAAGTGGAATTAATATCTAATTTACCTATTCCTAAAATAGTTAAAGATATAAGAGCATTTTTAGGACATGTTGGTTTTTATAGAAGATTTATTAAAAACTTTAGTAAAATTGCTCAACCTTTAATTCAATTATTAATTAAGGATGCACAATTTGAATTTAACGAGAAATGCACGAAAGCATTTAATTTTCTTAAAGAAGCCTTGACCACTGCACCTGTAGTTTATGCACCCGATTGGTCTCAACCTTTTAAATGAATGTGTGATGCATCAGGCTATACTTTAGGTGTAGTCCTAGGTCAAAAATTAGACAAACTACCAAGAGTAATATATTATGCTAGTAAGACATTGAACGAAACACAAATTAATTATAGTGTAATTGAAAAAGAATTTCTAGTAGTAGTATTTGCCTTAGAAAAATTTAGGTCTTATCTAATGGGCAATCACACTATCATTTACACTGATCATTCCACACTTAAGTATATGTTAGTTAAAAAAGATGCTAAATCAATGCTTATAAGACGGATTTTGTTATTGCAAGAGTTTGATTTAAAAATTAAGGATAAGAAAGGTTGTGAAAACACTATGGCAGATCATATGTCACGGTTAGATGCTTCATTCCTGTCTAATCTGCCAATAGATCACACATTTCCAGATGAGCAATTGTTTATGCTAAATTCTTGTCCATGGTATGCTGATATAGTTAATTATTTGGCTGTGGGTTTAGTACCTCTCAACTGGTCCAGTTTAGACAAGAAAATATTCTTTCCAAGGGTTAAATATTTCTTTTTAGATGATCGTTACCTGTTTAAGCAATGCCTTGATCAGATTATAAGGAGATGTATCCCAAAAACAAAAATTCAATCGGTGTTGTCATTTTGTCATGATCAACTCACTAGAGGACATTTTGGAGCTAAAAAGATTGCTTTAAAAGTGCTTCATAGTGGCCTATATTGGCCAACATTGTTTAAAGATGCATATGAATATTGTAAAAATTGTGTTCAATGCCAAAAACTAGGTAGAAGTTTATGATGTTTAGGGTATTGTACCCTCTTTTTCATCCGGCTATCACCCGGAAGCCCATGGGGTTCTGTCAGGTCCACTTACCTAACCTCTACCTGACATTCTACCTCTCCTACTAGGGACAAGAGTTCATGTACCTAGTCTGGCCAGGGTCGGCAAGGACTCATGCCGACGGCCTCATCTCGAAAGCTGTTCCGGCACATTAGGACGGCAGCTTTGCTCCACCTAGTAAAAAGGAACTGTCATGGTGTACATACTCATACACCCGGACGGTCGACGTCGGCAAGGATGCATGCCGATGGCCTCATCCTGGAAGCCTTTCTAGGGCATCGGGAGGGCAACTTTGCTCCTCCCTATAAAGGGGAACCGTCGAGGTGTACATACTCATATACCCGGACGGCCGGCATCGGCAAGGATGCATGCTAACGGCCTCATCCTGGAAGCCTTTCCACGGCATCGGGAGGGTAGCTTTTCTCCTCCCAGTAAAGGGGAACCATCGGGGTGTACATACTCAAATACTCAGACGACCGGCATCGGCAAGGATGCATGCCTACAGCCTCATCCCAGAAGCCTTTCCAGGGCATCAGTAGGGCAGCTTTGCTCTTCCCGGTAAAGCAGAACCGTCGGGGTGTACATACTCATACACCCAGATAACCGGTGTCGGTAAGGATGCATGCCGACGACCTCATCTCGGAAGCCTTTCCGGGGCATCGAGAGAGCAGCTTTGCTCCTCCTGGTAAAGGGGAACCGTTGAGGTGTACATACTCATACACTAGGATGGCCAGCATCAGCGAGATTGTTTGCTGAAGGCCTCATCCTAGAAACTTTTCCAGGGCATCAAGAGAGCAGCTTTGCTTCTCCCGGTACAGGGGAACCGTCGGGGTATACATACTCATACACCTGGATGACTGGCATCAGCAAGGATGCATGTCGATGGCCTAATCCCGGAAGCCTTTCCAGGGCATCGGGAGGGCAGCTTTGCTCCTCCTAGTAAAAAGGAACTATCGGGGTATACACACTCATACACCCAGACAGTCGGCGTCGGCAAGGATGCATGCCAACGGCCTCATCCTAGAAGCCTTTCCAAGGCATCGGGAGGGCAGCTTTGCCTCTCCCAACAAGATAAGTGGGTAATAGGTAAAAATGCAAATATAGATGTGGTAGCCATCGCTATGGACCTCTGGTTGAAAAGCCAGAGGTCTCGTGGGGAGACGGTTGCCTGTAAGTGGAGACGACACGTCTGATGGTGGCCAAGCGTTTCAAAGAAAAGAGATAGGGAAAACCCAACGATGTATTTGTAAAAACACATAAGAAAAATGGGTTTCAATATAAAAAAAACCTGATGAAGGAATCATGACCGAACTGATCTCGACCATACTGGGTGGATTTACCTGGTAGGGAGGGAGGCTACCGGTACCTTTGTAAGTGTATCTGAAGGAATGATATCTGGGCATGTCCTCCGACCTTTCCCTTTGCGTGGGGAAGGTCGAGTACGGTCAGGGTTCAAAGAAAAGAGGCTGTATTGGAAGCATGATGGCAAGGGAAAGAGGGAGCTTGCCAGCAAGGAGATGTTGATGATGGTCGGAAGTCTTTGCTCCAGTGCGGCCACAAGACGTCGGTGCTCCGAGCAACTCTCCTTCGAATCACGCCTTCAGAATGTTGGAAAAAGCCTCCTTTGCATGGAACAGAGGGCCCTTTATATAGGGAATTACCTTCCATTTTGGGCGATCCCAGGATGGAAACCCCACGTACGTTTTGGTTTAATCCCGTGATCCGTGTGATTGATTGATTGTGGGATTTAAGTAATTAAATCTTGCCATATATTTCCAGAAGATTTGAATTGTTGACCCAGGCGTCTAGCTGGCAGCCGTGACAGGTTGGCTAGCTGCTGGGTAAGGGAGATCGACGTGCACTAGGAATATAGCCAGTGGTTCAAGGGAATGGGCTGTGGTAGATAGCCAGGATTATGCACCAGCTGTTGACCTAGTGGCCATGTACTTTACCCTGGAAGTTAAACTGAGCTTTACCTATGGCCATCATAACCTCACGGCATTTACCTTACCTCCCCCCATATGGAAAATGGTACTTCCGCCTTTGGATGCCATGTATTAGCCGAAGTTCCGCGTGGTCAGCCATTTTCCCTCATCTGACGTCTGCAGGCGTGTTAACGGGTGTACCTGCATGTTGGTGGAAGTGTTTAGAATTGGCCATCGGGGTATTTTACTGGCGTGCCTATGGGTGGTCGGATGATTTACCTAGCCACCTGATAGGTGTTGAACATGGGTTTCAACACCAGCGAAGTGCAACTTCACCGGGGAGGAGTTTGGGGGAACCGGCTACCGGGTGATATACCGACGCGCTGGTGGGTGGCCGGTTGATTTACCCGGCCGCCCAATAGATGTTAAGCATGGGGGTCAACAGGTATAGATTTCATGGGACATTTTCCAAATTCAAATGGTTTTGTTTATATCCTCTTAGCAGTTGAATATGTAACCAAATGGATAGAGGCAATTCCTATTAAAACTAATGACTCTATAATGTAATGTGATTTTTAAAATCCAATATAATGTGTCGATTTGGTATTCCAAGAGCAACTATTAGTGATAAGGGAACTCATTTTTGTAACAAAAACTTTGAAAATTTCTTGAAAAGATATAGTGTTACATAGGTTAGCTACCCCTTACCATCCTCAAACCAGTGGACAAGTTGAAAGTGCTAACAAGGAAATTAAAAGAATTTTAGAAAAAGTAGTAAACACCACTAGGAGGGATTGGTCTGTTAAGCTAGATGATTCTCTTTGGGCATATAGAACAACTTATAAAACAATATTAGAGACAACACCATATAAATTAGTATATGGGAAAACTTGTCATTTACTTGCAGAATTAGAACATAAAGCATTATAGGCACTTAAGGAATTAAATTTAAGTATAAAAATAGTTGGAAGTAATAAGTACAATTAGTGGAATTAGAGGAATTAAGGAATATGGCCTATGAAAGTTCAAAAATAGCTAAAGAAAGGATGAAAGCATGGCATGATAAAAGAGTTTTACACAAAATATTTGAAAAAGGACAAGAAGTTTTATTATATAATTCAAGACTACACTCTTTACCAAGAAAATTGAAGTCCAGATGGACTAGTTATTAAATATGTTTAACCTTATGGAGCAGTTGATTTGGAAGATCCTCAAAGTCATGAAATTTTTTAAGTTAATGGTCAAAGATTAAAGCATTTTCTAAAAATTTTAGAGAGAAAAGAGGTGGAGTTAGTTGATTTAGAAGGAGAGAAAAATAAATAAATAAATAAATAAATAATATATAATAATAAAAAACAAAAAAATATAATATAGTATATAATGTTTGTTAAAACAATTCTAGTTGAACTGCTACTATGTTCTGTTTCAAACTCGTTCGAGGGTTATCTCATTTACCCTCGAAGTAGTTCGAGGGTTATCTTATTTACCCTTGAAGTAGTTCAAAGGTTATCCTATTTACCCACGAGCTATGTCGTAATGTTAAAAAAATTAAAAAGTGTTGTGGGGATAAACCTTGTATAAGTTCGAGGGTTATCGGATTTACCCACAGATTTATGCAAGGGTTATTCCCCTGTGAACCTAATATAGTCCTGTTTGCTGGAAAATGCAATTGTTAAGTATAAGGTTTACTAAAATTAAACAATGTTAATCATCTGAGTGAAATTAGAGGTTATAATTTGAATGATTTTTAAAGATAAATACAATTTGGCGAATTAATGAAGGAAGAGTTAAAAGAAGAATGCAACTCATAGAATTGCATGACTAAAACAAGTGTGTTCATAAAATGCTTAATTTCTCTAAAATGGTTTAATTGAACGAGTGTTGTGTATATTTATCCATCAGAATGTGAATTGAAAATTTCTCAAGGGTTTAGAAAACCATGGCACTTGTTCAAATTTAAATCGGACAACAATTAAGGACACACAAATGTAAAAATAGCTTACACAAATTGAAGAACATATAGAATTCAAATTCTTAAAACAAGTTTCATTTAAAATTTTAAAGGGTATAGCATGGGGGAGTTCTCTCCCCAAATGTTTGAACTACATCATCATCAGAAGAAGAAAATTTTTAATTAAAGCTCTGGAAGTCTGGATTTCAATTTTGCAACTTCTTCTTTCAGAGCTATCAATTGATCTAACACAGTGTCCACCTTCTCTGATACTAAGGTTGATCCTCTCTGTTGGGTTGTAGATGGTTCACTATGGATCTAAGATGTCAGTTGATCCTTTGCAGAAAACTGTTTCAGGTCCTTGGTAGTTAACACTCTAGATTTTAACTTTTTAATTGCCCAAGCTGATAGATCAGAGGAACTTGACACCAACTGGTAGATGAGATCACCATAGAATAGTTTCTTCTTGATGCTTGTGATCTTGGAAATGAAAACTCTATACCAGTTCACCTAAATTCTATTTAATGCTGTGTATGTTGTACTTTTTACATAGACGGACAACTCAACATCATGTCCAAATCTTTGATATATTGTTCTAATCAAAATTAATGCAACCATATGAGCTTTCCTTGTCATTTCTTTCAGCCTATTAAACAAGTTAGTCTGAGGGTTTATGGCCATACAGTTTTTCATATCCTGTTCAGACCATTCTACCATTGTAGAGAATTCTAAAATCTCTACACCCTCATCCCTTAATCCTAGGCTTTCATATAAGAATTCAGGTGTTAAATATAAGCTCACATCTGTAACATTGGTAATAAGAACTCCATCTTCCTCACGCAAATTATAGTTGAATGTAGGAACTAAATTCTTAGCTTTGAAGTTATTGCCTAACCTAGGGATAATTCTCAGTAGCCCCTGAAACTCCAGTAAGTCCTTAATTTCATCCATGAAATCAAAATCCACTAGTCTACTAAAGAGAATATCATAACCCCTAATGGCCTGGAATTTAGCCCTAGCCTCAGCATCTCTAAAAATCACTGAATTTGTGCCTAGCTGCTGAGCTTGTTCTACATGTGTGGGGGACGATGGAGCTGATGCTTCTATAGTAGCTGTGCGTGGCTCAGTGGGTGGAGAATAGATCACTAATTGTACCCTCTCTTTCATCCAGCTATCACCCAGAAGCCCATGAGTTTCCGCCGGCAGAGCCGGCAGATGGACCGAGGTACAGAGAATTGAAAGGTGTTTGTATGAGTGCATCACCACATGGGGTGGATGGCTCATTGAACGGAGTCGCCACCTTATTTTTGAGTAGAAAACAAGGAAAACCAGATAGGGAAGTGTCCTTCCACCATGGAAATGATAAAACCGCAAGAATGACGTAACATCATGTAACACTATGTGAAACATGAGAGAATTGGATACAGGACTCAAGGTACTATTCAGGAAGGTGTTAGGCACCCCTAAACAACCCAGGTAATCCCGACCTCTCCTCGGCTCTAAAACGAAAAATCACGACAGTCAGCCTGGCCAAACATGGCCTCATCCTGGAAGACTTTCTAGGGGATCGGGGGAACAGCTTTGCTTCCCCTGGCAATTGGGAACCATCGGGGTGTACATGCTCATACACCCGGATGGCTTGCGACAGCAATGATGCATGCCGACGACCTCATCCCGGAAGCCTTTTCGGGGCATCGGGAGGGTAGCTTTGTTCCTCCCGGTAAAGGGGAACCGTCAAGCTATACATACTCATACACCCAGACGGTCAACGTCAAGAAGGATTCATGCCGACGGCCTCATCCCGAAAGCCTTTCCGGGGCATTGGGAGGGTAGCTTTGCTCCTCCTGGTAAAAGGGAACCGTCGGGGTGCACCCAGACGGCCGGCGTCGCCAATGATGCATGTCGACGGCCTCATCCCGGAAGCCTTTTTAGGGCATCGAGAGGGCAGCTTTGCCTCTCTCGGTAAAAGGGAACCATCGGGGTGTACATGCTCGTGCACCCGAATGGCTAGCGTCGGCAAGGATTCATGCCGATGGCCTCATCTTGGAAGCCTTTCCAGGGCATCAGGAGGGAAATTTCGCTCCTCCCGGTAAAAGGGAACCATTGGGATGTATATGCTCACACACCCAGACGGTCGGTGTCGGCAAGGATGCATGCCGACGGCCTCATCCCGGAAGCCTTTCCGGGGCATCTAGAGGGCAGCTTTGCTACTCCGAGTGAGATAAGTGGGAAATAAGTAGAAACGCGAACATAGACATGGTAGCCACCGCTATGGACCTCTGGCTGACAAGCCAGAGGTCTGGTGGGTCTCCCCATCTGCCTACCGGATATCCAGGTCTGGGACCAGATATTCACCCGATATGCTGCCTCCACTTCCGGGTGCAGGGATTTCTGCAAGGAGTCATCGGCGGTGGTCGGAAGTCCTCGCTCCGGTGTGGTGAGAGGGCGTCAGGGCTCTGAGTAGCTCTCCTCCTTCAGAATCTCAGTCAAGCCGTCAAAAAGCCGTCCCTTGAAATGGAGCAGAGGGTCCCTTTATATAGGGAATCCCCTTCCATTTTCAGGTGATCCCGGGATGGAAACTCCACGTATATCATGATTCAATCGCGTGATTCGCATGATTGATTGATTGCGAGATTTAAGTGATTAAATCTCGTCGTATCTTTCCAATTGATTCGAATTACCTTCTCAGGTGGCTAGCCAGCAGCCACGGTGTGGTAGTCGGGTGCTGGTTGGTTGGGATCAGGGTCTGTTAGGAATTTAGCTGGTGATTTAGGGGAATAAGCTGCGGCGGGTAGCCGAGATGGTGCACCGGCTGAGGCTCCGGCAACCGTGTGCTTTTCCCCGGAAATTAGATTGGGTGTGTTGACGAGCATACCTGTTGTTGGTGGGAGGATTAGAGATCGACCGTCGAGGTCTTTTACCGGCGTGCCGGTGGTTGGCCGGCTGATTTACCAGGCCACCCAATAGGTGCCAAACGTGGGCTTCAACACCAGCAAAGCGGGACTTTGTCGGGGAGGAGTTCGGGTGAATTGGTTGTCGGGGTGATGTATCGGCTTGCTAGTGGGCACCCGGTTGACCACCCGATAGATCCTTAAGCATGGGGCACAACACTAATGCTCTATCTTCTTCTCCACCAAATTTTGGTTGTTGCCTGGTAGAAATCTTTGTCTACCCTAAATCAAAATCAGCTTGCATTGGACTTGAGGTTAGAGGACTGATGGTAGCCTCTTCCTCTTCCTCTTGTCATTCTTTTTCTTCTTCTCCTTCCTTCTCTGACGAAGTTAGCTCACACTATAAAAAAAAGGAAAAAAAGAAAAAGAAACAAACATAAACATATAGAAAAAGGGAGGTAAAAAGTGAAAACTATAAAAACCTAAAACAGAATTGAAGGGAATGCAATTTTAATTATTACCTGACCCTCCTCTAAAGCAAACTGAATGGCTTCAAGGATGGTTTGATTCACCACTTCACTGTCTTAAGGTTCCAAAAATGGAACTACAATTCCAACAGTAGTTCCTTGTTGACCCCCATGCTTGAACAGAATGGTTGGGGGACCAGCCAGCCTGCTGTCGGCAAACCGGTACAAAAATCGGGCAACCGGCTCCCCAAAACCCACATTTGAACCAAAGGAACGGGGGAGCAGCCGGACCACCGCTGACAAACCGGTACAAAAACCCGACAACCGGCTCCCCAAAACCCACATTTGAACCAAAGGAATGGGGGAGCAGTCGGCCCGCCGCCAGCAAACTGGTACAAAAACCTGGCAACCGGCTCCCCAAAACCCACATTTGAACCAAAGGAACGGGGTAGCGGCCGGCTCGCCGCTGGCAAATCAATACAAAAACCCGACAACCGGCTCCCCAAAGCATTTGAACCAAAGGAACGGGGGACCAGCCGGCTAGTCGCCGGCAAATCGGTAGAAAAGTCTGGCAGCCGGCTCCCAAAAACCCCCAACTAAGCCCACATGCTCAACCTTGCAGGGTGGCCAGATAGAACCGGCCAGTATCTGCCTGCCACGTAGCGGCTGCCGGTTAGCCCCCTAGAATGGTAAGCCGAATCAATTAGAAAGATACGACGGGATTTAACTACTTAAATCTCGCAAACAATCTATCACGCAGACCGCGTGATTAAACCAAGATACGCACCGGCTTCCATCTTTGGGTCCCCTGAAGAAGGAAGGCGACCCCTTATAAAAAGAGGGCTTCCCCCTCCCATGAAGGCATGCTTTTCACCACTTGGGGAAGATGTTGGCCGGAAGTAGTGAAGGAGGAGAGCCACTCGGAGCCCCGGCGCCCTCTCGCCGCACCGGAGCGAGGACTTCCGATCCCTGCCAACGACTCCCTGCAGGTAAGCCCTTCCGTCTTCGTCGTTTTACGTACGATTTAATGACGTTTTTTTCGAGCCCCGACCATGCTAAACCTTTCCCATGCAAGGGAAAGGTCAGAGGATAGACCTGGGTATCATTCCTTCAGAGACATGTCCGAAGGTACAAATAGCCACCCACCCGGCCAGGTGAATCCACCCAGCACGGTCGAATTCAATTTGGTTGCGACCCTTCTATCGGGTCCTTTTACATGGAAACTCTGAGTTTCCCAACGGGTTTTATGCGTTTTATCCGATTTCCTCACGTTTTCCCGGGAGGTGTAAGTCTAGCCTCCCGATGCCCCGGAAAGATTTCCAGGATGACGCCACCGACACGCATCCTTGCTGGCGATGGCTGTTCAAGCGTACGAACACGTACAACCCGGCGGTTCTCATTTTCCTACCATCCCGATGCCCTAGAAAGATTTCTGGGAAGACACCACCAGCATGCATCCTTGCCAACGGCGGCAGTTCGGGAGTACGAACACGTACAACCTGGCGGTTCCTGTTTTCCCAAGAGGCGTAAGTCTACCCTCCCGATGCGCTGGAAAGGTTTCCGGGACTACGCCACCGACATGCATCCTTGCCGGCGGTGGCCGTTCGAGTGTACGAACACGTACAACCCAGCGATTCCCGTTTTCCCGGGAGGCGCAAGTCTACCCTCCCGATGCCGTGGAAAGGTTTCCGGGATGATGCCACCGGCATGCATCCTTGCCGATGGTGGCCGTTCGAGCATACGAACACGTACAACCTAGTAGTTCCCATTTTCCCAGGAGGCGCAAGTCTACCCTCCCGATGCGCCGAAAAGGTTTCCGGGATGACGCCACCGGCATGCATCCTTACCGGCGGCGACCGTTTGAGTGTACAAACAAGTACAACCTAGCAGTTCCCGTTCTCCCGGGAGGTGTAAGTTTACCCTCCCGATGCCCCGGAAAGGTTTCAATGGTGGAAAGACACTTCCCCATCCGGTTTTCCTTATTTTCTACCCAAAAATAAGGTGGCGACTCCATTCAATGAGCCATCCACCCCACGTGGTGATGCACTCACACAAACACCTTTGAATTCTCTATACCTCGGCCCATCCGCCGATTGGGCCAGCGAAAACCCATGGGCTTCCGGGAGATAGCCGGATGAAAGAGAGGGTACAGATTTTTGGCGACTCTGCTAGGGTGACTCGCTACATTTTATCGTTTAAGTGACTCAAACTCTCGCTCGTACGACTCTTTTATAGTCAGTCTTTTGTTTTTCCATTAGGATTTTTAACGTACTTGTCGCATTTGATAAGCGGCATTTGCTAAGCGAAGCCGCTTTCAAATGCATTGAACCATATCACCCTTCTTTGGTATCCCTCCAGATCTTTGCAGATCCTCCGTGCAGATTCTTCTCGCAGACCTCTGCCGCTTGCAAGTTCCAGACCCTGCTGGCTCCCCTTGTGCAGACCTACTCGCAAGCAAGAGCCATGGCCACTGGTTCCACCGCGACATCTGGATCTTCCCCTTCCGTCACCATGGAAACCTCTGTGCCACTATCCATGGTCTTCGGCCCACCACCACCTGTCGTCACCCAAACGAACTTCACCCGGCCTATCATCGTGCCTGCTGGGGTCACGGACCAACCAAGGGCGCCAGACCTGTTTGCAGCTGGGGCATTCGACAATGCCATGGTGCATCATGCGCCGCCCGCTTCCCTGGCCACTAAAATTGAAGATAATAGGCCGGCTCCCACACGGAACACCGACCCGTCCTACCAGCCACCCTCAAACACCGAGGGCATAGGAGGGGTCGACGCCTTCCTGCCATGACCGGGACACTTCGAGCAGACCCTCCTAGCTCACCAGTTGGCACGCTACCAACAGTAAGGGATTGGCTGAGTAATCCCACCAGGCCAACCATCTGTGTCCCGAAGAGGCCGCACACTGAAGAGTACGATGTTGTCACGACTCCTGTTGCAAGCACATTCTTCCAGCCGGCAGCCGCCACTACTGCCACCCGGTATTGGACCTGCAAGGGAAAACTACTACAGAGGATAGCCGAACTAGAGGCATCCTTTCAAAACATGAAGTTCAGCCCAACGGAACCCTCTTGTGCCTTCCAGAACCTCTGTTTCTATCTAGAGGCAACGCTCCCTCCTGACTTCAAGATGCCCGAACTCATTAAATACAATGGGCACGGTGACCCTCGTGCACACCTCTGGGCTTTCTGTGGAGACATGGCAGCACTGCAACACGAGGAGAAGCTCCTTGTCTGGTTGTTCCTAAAGTCCCTCCAAGGACCTACGCTTTCCTGGTACATGTCTTTGGATTTGACGAAGATCTACACCTGGGAGCAGCTGGCGTACATGTTCTAGGAACAGTATGCATACAACTTGGACCTAGCACCCAAGTTGGAGGATCTCTACTGCCTTTGCCAACGTGAGAATGAGCCGTTCAGTGGCTACATCGGTAGGTGGCGGGCCCTGGCATCCCAAATCCGGGACAAACCTGCCAAGGAAGACTCTCTGGACATGATTGTACAAGGTGCTCAGCTGTCACTAGCAGCACTCCAATGCATTCAGTCGTACTCAGCCTTCTCCCAGCTAATCAAAGTCGTAGCTGCCTAGAGGGATTCTTGAAGTCAGGGAGATTCTCAACCCTTCCGTTCGGAGCCAACACCGGGGGAAACATACATCCCAGGTCGTCGGCCATAGGCGACAACACGAGGAACAAACGCAGCCCCCAGAGGAACGACAACGTACGGCTGTCTCCCGTGACCATTGTGGTAGCCGCACCACCACCATACCACCCGCAGCAAGTGTATGCCCCGGCCCAAGAGTATCATCCGCCAGCAATCATCCCGGTTCAACAACCAGTCTACACCACCCATGCGGCCCCAAACCAACAGCCCTGGAGGCCCAAGGCTCCACACCCGGCAACCGCACCCGAGCCGCCAGCTCGCTGGCAATGGCAAGCAGCGCCCCCGGCATCCTCTCAGTAAAGGAACCAGGGGCAAAACGGTGGTCCAACAGGCGTTAACCAACAACGCCCCGCTCAGCAGCAATAGCGGGAACCATGCCGGCCACCCCCGCAGCTGCAGCAGCCGCGTGTAACAGAATACACGCCACTCTCGGAACCACTAAGCTAGGTATTCCGCAGGGCCCAGGCGCTGCTCACTCTCCCTCCTATCAAGCCACACCCGGCTGTTCTTCCCGCTTGGTACAACTCGCAACAGTACTGTGAATATCACAGATCTGCTGGCCACGCTACAGACCATTACCGGATGCTAAGACAAGCTATCTAGCATCTTATCAACTCGGGAACCATCGAGCTTCAATAGCCTCCCATATCTCCCGAGCCGAGCCAGCAGACCTTCCCAATGGATTTATCTGCTAGCTAAATCACTATTCTCATAGGTTTGATATTATCCAATTTTAACTTCTCATAAACAGAACTAGGCATGACATTAATTTCAGCTCCTAACTCTATTAACACTGTATTAAAATAACAATCCCCTATATAGCAAGAAATAACAGGAGTTCCTGGATCATTTAATTTCTCTGATACATGATTAATTAACATGGAGCTTGCCACTTTAGCTAAAAATGCCTTTTTTAATATTTTCTTCCTTCTATTCTTGGTAGAAAGAGTTTTAAGATATTTGGCATAAGAAGAAACTTGTCTAATAATTTTCAATAATAGTATATTGACTTTAACTTGTTTAAATATTCTATTGATTTGTTCCAATTTTGATTCTTAACATTTCTCATTCTATGTGGAAATGGAAAATGATTTTTGTTTGTTAACTTATCTTCATTTATACCATTTCTTTTCTATTTTCAAAATCCTTAATATCCTCTAACTCAGCATCAGCCTTTTTTTCTGGACTAGATTTTTCATTAATTTCCTCTTTCTTTATAAAATTGTCATTAAGTTGTTCTTCTTTATCATCCTTTTTAGGACCTTCATAAGTGACACCAGATCTTAACATAACACTTATGTCTTTTGATTCTTCTTTTGACACATTATCTATCATAGGAACACTAAAATCTCCTTCTGATTTAAGAGTGGCTAACACCTCAGGTGACTCTTCTATATTTTTGGGAATAGGGTTGTTCACAACCTCAGATGATCCAACAGAATAGTCCCTTACCAAATAGTCAAGTAATTCATACCCTTCCCAAATTTGATCTTTTTCCTTAAAATTTTCAACTTTTGGAGCACTATAGAACTGATTTGGTGTGAGTGTTGCACAAGTGTCTATAGGTTCATGCTAAAAATTTTCATCTTGTTTAGATAAATTAGAATTCTTTATAAATAGGTTAATGGATCTTTGAATTTCATCTAACTTCTCCATATGATTAAATGTAGTTAAATCATTATACTAATTTTCTTCCATTACCTCAAATGGTTGTGTGTTCTCCTCTGTAAATAAAATACTTTCTAATGAATTCACCTCTAGATAATTTTGATTTTCAATTGAGTTTGCCCAATTAAAATCATTGCTTTCATACTTAACAAACATCTTACTGTCTTTCATTTTCTGTATTGACTCATCATATCTATTCAGTAGTTTTTCGAATTCTTGTGATATTCTTCGATTAATATAATTCTAATCAATTCTAGTATTAATTGGTAAATTATCTCTAAGATTTGTTATACCTGTATCAGTACCTTGAACACTTTGATCTTCTTGTAAGATTGACCAATTTAAATAGTTATCATTTCGTAATTCATTCAATCTGTTACTCTCTTCATTTTTTCGTATTGATTCATCTATTTTATCCATTAATCATTGGATTTGTAATGATATATTTGATTGGTAATTTTGATTTTCATTCATATGATTATATTTTGAATAATAATTCTGCATTCCTAAATTGTCATTATAGTCCCACAAATTAGAATTGTCATTCCAGTTATAATTATTTTGAGAATTAACATTAAGTCCTAAATAATGCTGTGAAGAGTAATCATTAAACTCCATAGGTAAATATTCTCGTCTAACATAATTAGAATAATTATAATTCTCGTAACTAGTCCCCAAAACAACCCCATAATAACCCCAATACGGCTGGAACTTCTCTTTGTCTTTACTTCCGATCCAACAGGTCGTCAATCTGGTAAGCCTTCCTTTCGACATTGCAATGAGATATTGGGCGTCACTCCACAGTTACACCAAGGAACAGAGGAGGAAGCAGCCGACGTCGAGAGTCTCTCCTTCAAGGATATGCTCAGGTTGAGAAAAGAATAGCAAATACACTACGCGAATGGTTGGAGAAGAGGAGGTCGTCAATCTCCTCTCGGAAGAGATGAGTGGGTGGTAGATGGAAGATGGAGAAGATGGAGAAGATGGAGAATGCTCTGTAAATGGCGGATGGATGAAGAAGAAGGGTGGGGTTTAGTTTCAAGGCTACGAGACTATTTTATAGAGGGGAGAAATGGCAGTTCACAAGTTGTCTATTAACAAGGGCATGGTGCACGTTTAGACGTGTGAGATCATCCCATGCAATCCACTTCTTTAACCTGTCTGTCCACATTCTTCATGGTTGAGCCTTAGCTAGATTGGATTTCTCAATTCTACTCTTCTACACATTTCCTTGCAAATACTTAAGGAATACCTTTCGTGAAACACATCATATTATAGGAAAAATAATTCATAACATTTAAACCTTAACTATAGTTGCAATCACTATTACATCAATGAAATTCATCACATAGAACAAGCAAGGTGTGGCTCGAGGGTAATCTAGTTTACCCTTGTGTAAGTTCGTGGGTAAACAGCTTAACCCTTGGACTTATCACTTAGACATAAATCATGATTTTTTTTCTACGGATTAATCACTTAATCAGCAACCTAAAAAGTCAAATATCAATCATTCATTCCTTTCTCAATAGGTAATCAACACAAACATAATTAATGACTCAAAAATTAATTCATGCATCATTAAAGTGAATAAACATGCATAATGCTCAAAAATATAGTTAACCTTGTAATCATCATAATTCAATGTAGAATGCAAATAAAAGTCATTAAAACACATGAATTAATATCAATAAAATGCACACTTTTGAGTCTGAACAAGGATCATTTATTAGTTCGAAGTGTGCAATGCTAGTTTTGTCATTTACTTTGCGTTATTTTGCAACAAAAAAAAAATGAAAAGAAAATGAAAAATGAAAGAAAAGGAAGGACTGGAAAAAAGAAACAAAAAAAGAATCAAAAAATTTAAGGGATCAATGTTAATATGGGTAGAAAAAGGGAAATATTTGAAGTCACTTGGGATGTGAGGATGAAGTAGAATGATACTATAGCAACAAGCATCCTTGCCGGTGGCGGCCGTTTGGGGTATGGGCAAGTACAACCCAACGGTTCCCATTTTCTCGGGACGTGTAAGTCTACAATCCCGATGCCCCAAAAAGGTTTACGGGATGATGCCATCGGCACGCATCCTTGCCAGCAGTGGCCGTTCGGGGTACCGATAAGTACAACTCGGCGGTTCCCATTTTCTCGGGAGGTGTAAGTCTGCACTCCCGATGCCCTGGAAAGGTTTCCGGGATGACGCCACTGGCACGCATCCTTTCTGGCGGTGGCCATTCACAGTACGGACATGTACAACCCAGCGGTTCCCATTTTCCCGGAAGGTGTAAGTCTACCCTACCGATGCCCCGAAAAGGTTTCCTGGATGACGCCACCGGCACGCATCCTTGCCGGCGGCGGCCGTTCGAGGTAGAGACAAGTACAAATCGACGGTTCCCCTTTTCCCCAGAGGTGTAAGTCTACACTCCTAATGCCCCAGAAAGGTTTCCAGGATGACGCCACCGGGACACATCCTTGCCGATGGCGGCCGTTCGAGGTACAAACAAGTACAACCCGGCTGTTCCCATTTTTCCCGGGAGGTGTAGTCTACCCTCCCGATGCCCTAGAAAGGTTTCCGAGATGATGCCACCGGCATGCATCCTTGCCGCCGGCGGCCGTTCGGGGTACAGACATGTACAACCTGGCGGTTCCCGTTTTCCCTGGTGGTGTAAGTTTACCCTCCCGATGCCCCGAAAAGATTTCCAGGATGACGCCACTAGCATGCATCTTTGCCGGTGACGGCCATTCGAGTGTACGAACAAGTACAACTCGACGGTTCCCATTTTCCCAGGAGGTGTAAATCTACCCTACCGATGCCTCGGAAAGGTTTCCAGGATGATGCCACCGACATGCTTCCTTACCGGCAACGGCCATTCAGGCATACAAGCATGTACGACCCAACAGTTCCTAATTTCCAGGAGGAGCAAAGCTGCCCTCCCGATGACCCGAAGAGGCTTCCGAGATTAGGCCACCGGCATGCATCCGTGCCGGCCCTGGCCAAGCGGGGAACGTGAATTCTTGTCTCCGATCAAGGAGGGGGGGATGTGACGCGGTAGCTCGTACCTTTAGCCGGCTGTCCGGCGGCCCAGCCGGCTACCTCACCTGACCTTCAGCTCTTCGGCTGAGAGGTCTGTAGGGGTGACCATTGTGTCTTTCGCTCTCCTTTTTATTGTCAAACCCCATGCAAATCTTCGCATTTGTCGATGCTCACTTGTTTGCACCGAAAGGGACAAGGTTATTCCTCCCGATGCCCTAGAAAGTTTTCCAAGATGAGGCCATGTGTGGCCAGATTGACTATCGTGGTTTTCCGTTTTTAGAGCCGGAGTGAGGCCGGGATTGCCCAGGCTATTTGGGGGTGCCTAACACCTTCCCCGATAGTACCTTGAGCCCTGTATCCAGTTCTCTCTTGTTTCGTATAGCGTTACACAATTTTACGTCATTCTCACGATTTTATCATTTTGATGCTGGAAGGACACTTTCCCATCCAGTTTTCCTTGTTTTCTACCCAAAAATAAGGTGGCGACTCCATTCAACGAGCCATCCGCCCCACGTGGTGATGCACTCGCACTGACTATCGGCCCCATGGGTTTCCAGGTGACAGCTGGATGAAAGAGAGGGTACAGATTTTTGGCGACTCTGCTAGGGAGACTCGCTATGTTTTATTGATTAAGTTACTCAAACTCTCACTCATACGACTCTTTTACAGTCAGCCTTTTAATTTTCATGGTTTCTGGGTGACTCATGCCGGAACCCACTCCTTCAACAATGGGGCTTGGCATCCCATGCACAAGTGCGCCGGTAGCTGTGTCCTCAACAGCCCCCGACTCGGCAACCTGACCAAATCAGCCGAGACTTGGCAATCATACCAAGTATCTCGCTCGGCACAGGGAACAACAGCAGAGAATCGTCCAATCACTGGTATGATCATCCAGAAACTATCAACTCTTGACGGGGATGCCACATCATAGAGTCGGGACAGCCAGCCTGCTCAGCTTAGGCAACATCTTCCACAAGCAGAATACTGGCCAACTTCATAGGGCAGAACTAGGGGCATTCTGCCCCTCCTCCGCCACGATCACTCGAACAGGCGAATGTGACCAGTCTGCTGCATCGTCGTCTGAGACTTCACTATCGACACGGCCACCGGTCCCTACAACAGGGGCAGAACTAGGGACATTTCTGCCCCTCCCACTCATACACTTGGCAGCTAGAGCAGTAGACAGAGCCCGACGGCATGACACCTCAAGCAAACGGGTATGGCAAGTCCATCACCATCTCCTCTAGAGCATTCCCGAGGTTCACCACTATCTTGAACTGGCAATTGACACACCAACCCGATACCTAGCCAGGAGACCACGGATACCGCTCCAACCAGGTCCATCATCCAGCACCCCTTCAACTTGAGGGTCAGCAAGCCATAGAAGACCTTAACGATCCCCACCTGCAAGATCAAGAACTTGAAGAGCTCGGTTTGGTCAATTTGTCGCAGTTGAAGAAGTTCTACCCACAAAAGAACCCGACCGGGATTCATCACGGCCACCACCTTCAGACAGGCCGGCCATCGGTGTCTCAAACCGATGCCCTACCAGCTGACCGAGAGGCCAGCTCCCCATCGATGTACATGACAAGCACGTCGCGTACCCAACTGGGGCTCATCACGGCCACCGCCTTCAGACAGGCCAGCCACCGGTGTCTTAGACTAACACCCCACCACCTAACTGAGAAGTCAGCTCCCCACAGCCATCGCCTTCAGACAGGCTAGCCATCAGTGCCTCAAACCAATGCCCCACCAAATGACTGAGAGGCCAGCTCCCCACGACCGCAGCCTTTAGACAAGCCGACCACTGGTGTCTCAGATCAACGCCTAACCATCTGACCGAGAGGCCAACTCCCCGTCGCTATACGTGACAAGAACGTCATGTACCCGACCGGGGTTCATCACGGCCACCCGTGTCTCAGACTGACACCCTACCAGCTGACTGAGAGGCCAGCTCCCCAATCGGGGCTCCTCACAACCGTCACCTTTAGACAGGCCAGCCACCGGTGCCTCAGACCAACACCCTGCCAGCTGACAGAGAGGCCAGCTCCCCATACGTGACAAGCACACCACGTACCCAACCAGGGTTCATCACGGCTGCCGCCTTCAGACAGGCCGGCCACCGGTGTCTCAGACCGACACCCTGCCAGCTAACTGAGAGGCCAGCTCCCCATAGGTGAGAAGCACGTCACGTACCCAACCGGAGTTCATCACGGACGCTGCCTTCAAACAAGCCGGCCATCGGTGTCTCAGACTGACACCCTGCTAGTTGACCGAGAGACCAACTCCCTAGGGTCATGAAAGATCAACTTGACCGGGGATGATTGCGGCTGCCGCCTTCAAACCAACTGGCTACCGGCCTCTTGCACCGGCTCCCCAAAGGCCATGAAGCATGAACTCAACTGGGGATCAACGCAGCCACAGCCTTCAAAGAGGCCGGCCGTCAGCTCCTCAGACCGGCTCCCCGCGGTGCGAAACAAACAACTTCTTCTTCTAGGGGTTTTACCTGACAGCCGGCACCATCCAACTGACCGCCGGCTCTTCCAAGTGGAAAGCCACCCAGCTCCTCCAGAAGACCTACACCTCGGGGCCGAACTAGGGGCATACTGCCCCTCCGTCTCGTTTCGTGCACTCACCAGCCGCCTTCAAACCAACAAGCCAGCTTCCCACGGTCATGAAAGATCAACTTGACCCAGGATGATTGTGGCTGCCGACTTCAAACCAACCGACCGTCAGCCTCTTCCACCGGCTCCCCAAAGGCCATGAAGGACGAACTCAACTAGGGATCAACACAGCCACCGCCTTCAGACAGGCCGGCCGCCGACTCCCTGCAGCACAAATCAACCAACTTCTTCTTCTAGGGGTTTTACCCGACAGCCAGCACCATCCAACTAGCCACCGACACTTCCAAGTGGAAAGCCGCCCAGCTCCTCCAGAAGACCTACACCTCGGGGCCGAACTAGGGGCATTCTACCCCTCCATCTCATTTTGTGCACTCAGCAGCCGCCTTCAAACCAACAAGCCAGCTTCCCATGGTCATGAAAGATCAACTTGACCGGGGATGATTGCGGCTGCCACCTTCAAACCAACCGGCTATCGGCCTCTTGCACCGGCTCCCCAAAGGCCATGAAGGATGAACTCAACCGGGGATCAACGCGGCCGCCGCCTACAGACAGGTCAGCCACCGATGTGAAACAACCAACTTCTTCTTCTGGGGTTTTACCCGGTAGCCAGCACCATCCAACTAGCCACCGGCACCATACAACTAGCCACTGGCACTTCCAAGTGGAAAGCTGCCCCGCTCCTCCAGAAGACCTACACGTCAGGGCCGAGCTAGGGGCATTCTGCCCCTCCATCTCATTTTGTGCACTCAACAGCCGCCTTCAAACCAACAAGCCAGCTTCCCATGGTCATGAAAGATCAACTTGATCGAGGATGATTGCGGCTGCCGCCTTCAAACCAACAAGCCTGCTTCCCACGGTCATGAAAGATCAACTTGACCGGGGATGATTGCAACTACCACCTTCAAACCAACCGGCCACTAGCCTCTTGCACCGGCTCCCCAAAGGACATGAAGGATGAACTCAACCAGGGATCAACGTGGCTGCTGCCTTGAGACAGGCTGGCCGCCGGCTCCTCAGACTGGCTCCCCACGGCGCGAAACAACCAACTTCTTCTTCTAGGGGTTTTACCGGACAACCAGCACCATCCAACCGGCCGCCGGCACTTCCAAGTGGAAAGTTGCCCAGCTCCTCCAGAAGACTTGCACCTCGGGGCCGAACTAGGGGCATTCTGCCCCTCCATCTCATTTCATGCACTCAACAACCACCTTCAAACTAACAAGCTAGCTTCCCACAGTCATGAAAGATCAACTTGATCAGGGATCATCATGGTTGCCGCCTTCAAACAGGCCAGCCGCCGGTTCCTCAGACCGACTCCCCACAAGCTGACCAAGAGGCCAATTCCCTATGGCCATTAAAGATAAGCACGAACGGGCCTCACCACGGTCGCCACCTTCAGACAAGCCAATGACCGACGCCTCCGTCCGACTCTCCACCGACTAACCGAGAGGTCAAGTCTGGACAAGTACACTCCTTTCCTCGGTGAATTCCCTCTTATAACTCACATGTCGCATGATGCACGCATGATGCACGCATGATGCACACATGATGCACACATGATAAGCAGGTTCAACTCTTTAGTCATCTTGCCTCGTCCATGTTGGAAAGGAAGAGGGCCGGCAAAACTAGCCAAAACTTCACCCCATATGTTCGTGTATGTTCCGGGTCACAACCCATCGGAATAGGCCCACATCCCCCTCAGTCTCAGAACCACGAAACAATCATCTCACCATTCACCAGCAGAAACGCTTAGAAGCCAAAAAATGACCTGGCTGTCATCCATAGCCTGTTGCCCAACACTTACACACTCCACCGTCCAACCGGCCCACCACCGGCTGCCACCTCCGACATACTCGGCAGCCACATCCACAGCTGGCAGTGAGAACTATTTGCAGCAACAGGCAGCACATCCGACTCAAGAAGTGCTATCCGGACCTCTGGGATGAACTACCGACCCCAGGAGTGACACCAACTACATCCAGATTTCTACATCGAAAACCCGAGTGCCCATATTGTTTAACTCCAATGGCACAAAGATGGAACAGGGTGAGTAATCCAGGTTTGTCCTTATCCCCATGGTCTTTGCTGATTCTGAGTGGTTACGAAATACTGACGGGAGATCACTTCTCCCCTCAAATGAGTATCCAACCTCCCATTTTTACCTAGCCCGAGTGCCACCCGACAATGAGGGAGATCACAACCTTCAACTCCCTCTAGGTAAGGTATTCCCCCTTGCACCCAGCCACGACAACGTCAGGTTATTTTGCTTGACAACAGCACGTGGGGAGGGCTAGTAGCGTTCTTTTATTCAATTTTCTTATTTCGATCTTCTATTTTGTAATAGAAAAGAACAAAAAAAAAAAAGAGAAGAAGAAAATTCAGTGGATAGGATCCTTCTTC